>OX336390.1:414551553-414837795 GCA_946902985.2 Meconema thalassinum | reverse complement strand
GAACCAAATTGACTTGTCTAAATTCATGAGTTTAAGCCTGAGTGATTTGAATTTCTTGGCTTCACGATTTGCCTGACTAGCCGTGAACATTGTGGTGTTTGAAGCCATATTTTCAGTGTTGCCTTAGTAAACAAGAGTTTAGTGCTTTTCAGTCGGTCAACACGAATGTACCCAAAAGAGATGGGTTATGCCCTAATCCTGAAATAAATTACATGAGATTAATAAAACACTAGGATGACCAGTTTCGATCGTCAAGCGATCATCATCAGATCCAATACACTTAGGCTATAAAATCTATGTTTGAAATACAGGTGAAAATATTTACAATATGTACAATTATTTAGTTGCAGTATTGGTACTGCAACTGTCAGTGTATGCTAAATGCAGTATATATGTTAGGTGAAATGCTAAATGGTGATGGCTATCCGGAGATTGTACTTTAGAGAGATTATATGGTTGTAAACTATGGTTAAACTATACAATTTTAGGCTAACTACTTATCTGATTGTCTTCCGTACTACAGCTATTCGCAGTTTCCGTGCTCACTTGAACTCGCTGTGCGGCCGACTGCGGTGGTTATCTTAACGACTGGTTTTTCCCTGCCTTCCCCCCCTGTCCCTACGTGCTGTGGGGAGTGATCGCGATGTGTTTATGTGAGGTGTTGCCAACCTAGATAAGATGTATGTTATTGAATGAGGTGGATCTACAACTATTAAAGACCGTGGATTAGTCCTCGCCACGCGTGGAGCATAACCCATTCGAACTAAGCGTTGACGGTCTTATGAGGACGTCCCGGCACCTTTAATACTGCCTCTAATATGGGCCTTGGTGTATTGCAGAAGAAAAAGTACATCGTACACCTGATCCAGATAACATTTACCTATTAAAAACCCCCTAATTTCCCCCCTTTTTTTTTATCTAGCTTGGCTGTGTCGCTAAATTGAGTTTTGTTTCCGACAGGGTGTGTTTTTTAGTAGCGTGAAGAGGGGTGAGCTCTCCATGAACGTGTGTTCATTTAGATTGTTGGGATTGTTTCGTTTGGCTAGGTGTATCTCGATTGCTTCCTTTATGTCAAGAGCTCTGCCTTTCGATTCGTGATGGATTATTTTAAGGTCCGACTCTATGTTGGTAAAGCTATGCCCTGTGTCACACATATGTTCGCACACGGCTGAATGTGTTCCGTATCTTATCGCATTTCTATGTTCATTATAACGTGTGTCTACTCGCCTTCCACTCTGCCCGATGTAATTAGCTTGACAATCGGTGTCTTGGCACGTTATAGAATATACCCCTGACCTTGAATACGGGTCACGTTTATTTAGATTACTATTTAGGAGGTGCCTAGCGGTTGTGTTTTTCGTTGTGAAAGCTATCTTTATGCCTTGCTTTTTGAATAGGTTAGTGATTTTATATGTATTCGCATTCACATAGTTGAAACGCGCAAATTTTTTCTCATTACTGTCCGGTTTGGGAATCGTTTTATCTTTATTTTTATGTTTGGCTATAATTTGATTTATTTTGCTTGGCGAGAAGTTGTTTTCCCTTGCTATTTGCATAATAGTTCTTATTTCCTTATTATAGTTGTCTTTTGACATGGGTATGTTTAAAGCCCTGTGCACCATTGAATTGAAACCCGCTAGTTTGTGCGTACTGGGGTGATTAGACTGATTGTCGATTGCATGCGAGGTTTGTGTTGCTTTCCGGAATATGGAATATGAAAGGTCGTTGTCTTTACGTTCAATAGTTATATCGAGATAATTTATTTTCCGGTCTATTTCGGATTCCTTAGTGAATTTGATAGAATGGTGAAGGCTATTAATGGATTGGAGAATTGTTTCTTCGCTAGTTAGTTCAGTATCGTAGATGCAAATTACATCATCTACGTATCTTTTCCATATTACTATTCCCTTTGTTGAAGTCTTTTCTAAGAACGCATTTTCTAGTGCATTGATGAAGATGTCAGCGATTAACCCACTTAGTGGCGATCCCATTGCTAGGCCTTCTCTCTGTGTGTATATTTATTGTCGAATTGAAACACGTTTTGGGTGAGAACGACCCTCAGTAATCTCACAATCTCTTCAATTTCTTTTGCCGAATTGTTGGATTTTAAGTTGTTTTCGATAGTGTTGATTGCTTCAATAATCGGAATATTGGTGTACATGTTAGTTACGTCGAAGGATACTAGCCTGAAGCTAGGTTTCATTTGTAGGGTGTTCAATGCTGTTACTAGTTCTGTTGTGTTCTTTACAGAGTTGTTTTTGTCGTTGGAAAGACGGCATTTTAAGATTTTTAGTAACTCTTTGCTGATTTTGTAATTAGGGGCATTCCTACAATTGACTATTGGTCTCATTGGGCATATACACACAGAGAGAAGGCCTAGCAATGGGATCGCCACTAAGTGGGTTAATCGCTGACATCTTCATCAATGCACTAGAAAATGCGTTCTTAGAAAAGACTTCAACAAAGGGAATAGTAATATGGAAAAGATACGTAGATGATGTAATTTGCATCTACGATACTGAACTAACTAGCGAAGAAAACAATTCTCCAATCCATTAATAGCCTTCACCATTCTATCAAATTCACTAAGGAATCCGAAATAGACCGGAAAATAAATTATCTCGATATAACTATTGAACGTAAAGACAACGACCTTTCATATTCCATATTCCGGAAAGCAACACAAACCTCGCATGCAATCGACAATCAGTCTAATCACCCCAGTACGCACAAACTAGCGGGTTTCAATTCAATGGTGCACAGGGCTTTAAACATACCCATGTCAAAAGACAACTATAATAAGGAAATAAGAACTATTATGCAAATAGCAAGGGAAAACAACTTCTCGCCAAGCAAAATAAATCAAATTATAGCCAAACATAAAAATAAAGATAAAACGATTCCCAAACCGGACAGTAATGAGAAAAAATTTGCGCGTTTCAACTATGTGAATGCGAATACATATAAAATCACTAACCTATTCAAAAAGCAAGGCATAAAGATAGCTTTCACAACGAAAAACACAACCGCTAGGCACCTCCTAAATAGTAATCTAAATAAACGTGACCCGTATTCAAGGTCAGGGGTATATTCTATAACGTGCCAAGACACCGATTGTCAAGCTAATTACATCGGGCAGAGTGGAAGGCGAGTAGACACACGTTATAATGAACATAGAAATGCGATAAGATACGGAACACATTCAGCCGTGTGCGAACATATGTGTGACACAGGGCATAGCTTTACCAACATAGAGTCGGACCTTAAAATAATCCATCACGAATCGAAAGGCAGAGCTCTTGACATAAAGGAAGCAATCGAGATACACCTAGCCAAACGAAACAATCCCAACAATCTAAATGAACACACGTTCATGGAGAGCTCACCCCTCTTCACGCTACTAAAAAACACACCCTGTCGGAAACAAAACTCAATTTAGCGACACAGCCAAGCTAGATAAAAAAAAGGGGGGAAATTAGGGGGTTTTTAATAGGTAAATGTTATCTGGATCAGGTGTACGATGTACTTTTTCTTCTGCAATACACCAAGGCCCATATTAGAGGCAGTATTAAAGGTGCCGGGACGTCCTCATAAGACCGTCAACGCTTAGTTCGAATGGGTTATGCTCCACGCGTGGCGAGGACTAATCCACGGTCTTTAATAGTTGTAGATCCACCTCATTCAATAACATACATCTTATCTAGGTTGGCAACACCTCACATAAACACATCGCGATCACTCCCCACAGCACGTAGGGACAGGGGGGGAAGGCAGGGAAAAACCAGTCGTTAAGATAACCACCGCAGTCGGCCGCACAGCGAGTTCAAGTGAGCACGGAAACTGCGAATAGCTGTAGTACGGAAGACAATCAGATAAGTAGTTAGCCTAAAATTGTATAGTTTAACCATAGTTTACAACCATATAATCTCTCTAAAGTACAATCTCCGGATAGCCATCACCATTTAGCATTTCACCTAACATATATACTGCATTTAGCATACACTGACAGTTGCAGTACCAATACTGCAACTAAATAATTGTACATATTGTAAATATTTTCACCTGTATTTCAAACATAGATTTTATAGCCTAAGTGTATTGGATCTGATGATGATCGCTTGACGATCGAAACTGGTCATCCTAGTGTTTTATTAATCTCATGTAATTTATTTCAGGATTAGGGCATAACCCATCTCTTTTGGGTACATTCGTGTTGACCGACTGAAAAGCACTAAACTCTTGTTTACTAAGGCAACACTGAAAATATGGCTTCAAACACCACAATGTTCACGGCTAGTCAGGCAAATCGTGAAGCCAAGAAATTCAAATCACTCAGGCTTAAACTCATGAATTTAGACAAGTCAATTTGGTTCAACAAAAAATGTATAGAACTAAACCTCACCCCTAAATACGTACCAATTAAAACCGTACCGAACACACCAGCCTCGATCATTTCAACTAAACAAGCCAAAGCGCTTTGGATAAAAAACGAATTAAGATTTGCATACATAAGAAAGCAAAAAATTAACCAACAATTATACGACATTCAATTGCAACTAAGTAATTTCTGGCACGCAGCCCAATGGGACAGCTTCACCGAACACCTACATGACACCATCAAAATCAGAGCAACGAGGAAGCATGAAACGCTAGAAAATAAATTAAGAAAACTAGGAGAAACACAGAACCATCAATCTAACGAACAACACACGAATAACAATGAATTCAATTTCCACAGCAGAGTAAACAACAGAACGAACGTAACCTTTTCTCAAGGTGAAATGAATATGTTAGACAAAGGTTTGAAATACAACTGCACAGACGCACACACGAACCACAATATAAAACAGTTAATCACAGATATTGAGATAGCCAGTCACAAGCTCCCAGCAGAAGACAGGGAATTAACCAAAAATCTCGCCACCAACGAAGCCAAAAAAATCCTCAAACGAGAGGGCGATAGCAATAACATTCAAAACAACAAACAATTCAAAGAAATAAAGTCGTTGAAACAAAAAATAAAAGAACATGACTTAATCATCACAAAAGCAGATAAGGGAAACACTACAGTAATTTTGAACAAAACAGAATACATTGAAAAAACAGTCGAATTCCTAAACAACAACGAAATCAAGGAATTAACAAAAGACCCCACCAACAAATTCCAAAAACAAATAAAAAGTGCGCTAAAAGAAACAGAATACATACTGACCAAAGCCGAAAAATCAAAACTAATAAACATGAACCCGAAAATACCGTCATTGAGGGGACAACCAAAAATACACAAAAAGGAATGCCCAATGAGACCAATAGTCAATTGTAGGAATGCCCCTAATTACAAAATCAGCAAAGAGTTACTAAAAATCTTAAAATGCCGTCTTTCCAACGACAAAAACAACTCTGTAAAGAACACAACAGAACTAGTAACAGCATTGAACACCCTACAAATGAAACCTAGCTTCAGGCTAGTATCCTTCGACGTAACTAACATGTACACCAATATTCCGATTATTGAAGCAATCAACACTATCGAAAACAACTTAAAATCCAACAATTCGGCAAAAGAAATTGAAGAGATTGTGAGATTACTGAGGGTCGTTCTCACCCAAAACGTGTTTCAATTCGACAATAAAATATACACACAGAGAGAAGGCCTAGCAATGGGATCGCCACTAAGTGGGTTAATCGCTGACATCTTCATCAATGCACTAGAAAATGCGTTCTTAGAAAAGACTTCAACAAAGGGAATAGTAATATGGAAAAGATACGTAGATGATGTAATTTGCATCTACGATACTGAACTAACTAGCGAAGAAACAATTCTCCAATCCATTAATAGCCTTCACCATTCTATCAAATTCACTAAGGAATCCGAAATAGACCGGAAAATAAATTATCTCGATATAACTATTGAACGTAAAGACAACGACCTTTCATATTCCATATTCCGGAAAGCAACACAAACCTCGCATGCAATCGACAATCAGTCTAATCACCCCAGTACGCACAAACTAGCGGGTTTCAATTCAATGGTGCACAGGGCTTTAAACATACCCATGTCAAAAGACAACTATAATAAGGAAATAAGAACTATTATGCAAATAGCAAGGGAAAACAACTTCTCGCCAAGCAAAATAAATCAAATTATAGCCAAACATAAAAATAAAGATAAAACGATTCCCAAACCGGACAGTAATGAGAAAAAATTTGCGCGTTTCAACTATGTGAATGCGAATACATATAAAATCACTAACCTATTCAAAAAGCAAGGCATAAAGATAGCTTTCACAACGAAAAACACAACCGCTAGGCACCTCCTAAATAGTAATCTAAATAAACGTGACCCGTATTCAAGGTCAGGGGTATATTCTATAACGTGCCAAGACACCGATTGTCAAGCTAATTACATCGGGCAGAGTGGAAGGCGAGTAGACACACGTTATAATGAACATAGAAATGCGATAAGATACGGAACACATTCAGCCGTGTGCGAACATATGTGTGACACAGGGCATAGCTTTACCAACATAGAGTCGGACCTTAAAATAATCCATCACGAATCGAAAGGCAGAGCTCTTGACATAAAGGAAGCAATCGAGATACACCTAGCCAAACGAAACAATCCCAACAATCTAAATGAACACACGTTCATGGAGAGCTCACCCCTCTTCACGCTACTAAAAAACACACCCTGTCGGAAACAAAACTCAATTTAGCGACACAGCCAAGCTAGATAAAAAAAAAGGGGGGAAATTAGGGGGTTTTTAATAGGTAAATGTTATCTGGATCAGGTGTACGATGTACTTTTTCTTCTGCAATACACCAAGGCCCATATTAGAGGCAGTATTAAAGGTGCCGGGACGTCCTCATAAGACCGTCAACGCTTAGTTCGAATGGGTTATGCTCCACGCGTGGCGAGGACTAATCCACGGTCTTTAATAGTTGTAGATCCACCTCATTCAATAACATACATCTTATCTAGGTTGGCAACACCTCACATAAACACATCGCGATCACTCCCCACAGCACGTAGGGACAGGGGGGGAAGGCAGGGAAAAACCAGTCGTTAAGATAACCACCGCAGTCGGCCGCACAGCGAGTTCAAGTGAGCACGGAAACTGCGAATAGCTGTAGTACGGAAGACAATCAGATAAGTAGTTAGCCTAAAATTGTATAGTTTAACCATAGTTTACAACCATATAATCTCTCTAAAGTACAATCTCCGGATAGCCATCACCATTTAGCATTTCACCTAACATATATACTGCATTTAGCATACACTGACAGTTGCAGTACCAATACTGCAACTAAATAATTGTACATATTGTAAATATTTTCACCTGTATTTCAAACATAGATTTTATAGCCTAAGTGTATTGGATCTGATGATGATCGCTTGACGATCGAAACTGGTCATCCTAGTGTTTTATTAATCTCATGTAATTTATTTCAGGATTAGGGCATAACCCATCTCTTTTGGGTACATTCGTGTTGACCGACTGAAAAGCACTAAACTCTTGTTTACTAAGGCAACACTGAAAATATGGCTTCAAACACCACAATGTTCACGGCTAGTCAGGCAAATCGTGAAGCCAAGAAATTCAAATCACTCAGGCTTAAACTCATGAATTTAGACAAGTCAATTTGGTTCAACAAAAAATGTATAGAACTAAACCTCACCCCTAAATACGTACCAATTAAAACCGTACCGAACACACCAGCCTCGATCATTTCAACTAAACAAGCCAAAGCGCTTTGGATAAAAAACGAATTAAGATTTGCATACATAAGAAAGCAAAAAATTAACCAACAATTATACGACATTCAATTGCAACTAAGTAATTTCTGGCACGCAGCCCAATGGGACAGCTTCACCGAACACCTACATGACACCATCAAAATCAGAGCAACGAGGAAGCATGAAACGCTAGAAAATAAATTAAGAAAACTAGGAGAAACACAGAACCATCAATCTAACGAACAACACACGAATAACAATGAATTCAATTTCCACAGCAGAGTAAACAACAGAACGAACGTAACCTTTTCTCAAGGTGAAATGAATATGTTAGACAAAGGTTTGAAATACAACTGCACAGACGCACACACGAACCACAATATAAAACAGTTAATCACAGATATTGAGATAGCCAGTCACAAGCTCCCAGCAGAAGACAGGGAATTAACCAAAAATCTCGCCACCAACGAAGCCAAAAAAATCCTCAAACGAGAGGGCGATAGCAATAACATTCAAAACAACAAACAATTCAAAGAAATAAAGTCGTTGAAACAAAAAATAAAAGAACATGACTTAATCATCACAAAAGCAGATAAGGGAAACACTACAGTAATTTTGAACAAAACAGAATACATTGAAAAAACAGTCGAATTCCTAAACAACAACGAAATCAAGGAATTAACAAAAGACCCCACCAACAAATTCCAAAAACAAATAAAAAGTGCGCTAAAAGAAACAGAATACATACTGACCAAAGCCGAAAAATCAAAACTAATAAACATGAACCCGAAAATACCGTCATTGAGGGGACAACCAAAAATACACAAAAAGGAATGCCCAATGAGACCAATAGTCAATTGTAGGAATGCCCCTAATTACAAAATCAGCAAAGAGTTACTAAAAATCTTAAAATGCCGTCTTTCCAACGACAAAAACAACTCTGTAAAGAACACAACAGAACTAGTAACAGCATTGAACACCCTACAAATGAAACCTAGCTTCAGGCTAGTATCCTTCGACGTAACTAACATGTACACCAATATTCCGATTATTGAAGCAATCAACACTATCGAAAACAACTTAAAATCCAACAATTCGGCAAAAGAAATTGAAGAGATTGTGAGATTACTGAGGGTCGTTCTCACCCAAAACGTGTTTCAATTCGACAATAAAATATACACACAGAGAGAAGGCCTAGCAATGGGATCGCCACTAAGTGGGTTAATCGCTGACATCTTCATCAATGCACTAGAAAATGCGTTCTTAGAAAAGACTTCAACAAAGGGAATAGTAATATGGAAAAGATACGTAGATGATGTAATTTGCATCTACGATACTGAACTAACTAGCGAAGAAACAATTCTCCAATCCATTAATAGCCTTCACCATTCTATCAAATTCACTAAGGAATCCGAAATAGACCGGAAAATAAATTATCTCGATATAACTATTGAACGTAAAGACAACGACCTTTCATATTCCATATTCCGGAAAGCAACACAAACCTCGCATGCAATCGACAATCAGTCTAATCACCCCAGTACGCACAAACTAGCGGGTTTCAATTCAATGGTGCACAGGGCTTTAAACATACCCATGTCAAAAGACAACTATAATAAGGAAATAAGAACTATTATGCAAATAGCAAGGGAAAACAACTTCTCGCCAAGCAAAATAAATCAAATTATAGCCAAACATAAAAATAAAGATAAAACGATTCCCAAACCGGACAGTAATGAGAAAAAATTTGCGCGTTTCAACTATGTGAATGCGAATACATATAAAATCACTAACCTATTCAAAAAGCAAGGCATAAAGATAGCTTTCACAACGAAAAACACAACCGCTAGGCACCTCCTAAATAGTAATCTAAATAAACGTGACCCGTATTCAAGGTCAGGGGTATATTCTATAACGTGCCAAGACACCGATTGTCAAGCTAATTACATCGGGCAGAGTGGAAGGCGAGTAGACACACGTTATAATGAACATAGAAATGCGATAAGATACGGAACACATTCAGCCGTGTGCGAACATATGTGTGACACAGGGCATAGCTTTACCAACATAGAGTCGGACCTTAAAATAATCCATCACGAATCGAAAGGCAGAGCTCTTGACATAAAGGAAGCAATCGAGATACACCTAGCCAAACGAAACAATCCCAACAATCTAAATGAACACACGTTCATGGAGAGCTCACCCCTCTTCACGCTACTAAAAAACACACCCTGTCGGAAACAAAACTCAATTTAGCGACACAGCCAAGCTAGATAAAAAAAAGGGGGGAAATTAGGGGGTTTTTAATAGGTAAATGTTATCTGGATCAGGTGTACGATGTACTTTTTCTTCTGCAATACACCAAGGCCCATATTAGAGGCAGTATTAAAGGTGCCGGGACGTCCTCATAAGACCGTCAACGCTTAGTTCGAATGGGTTATGCTCCACGCGTGGCGAGGACTAATCCACGGTCTTTAATAGTTGTAGATCCACCTCATTCAATAACATACATCTTATCTAGGTTGGCAACACCTCACATAAACACATCGCGATCACTCCCCACAGCACGTAGGGACAGGGGGGGAAGGCAGGGAAAAACCAGTCGTTAAGATAACCACCGCAGTCGGCCGCACAGCGAGTTCAAGTGAGCACGGAAACTGCGAATAGCTGTAGTACGGAAGACAATCAGATAAGTAGTTAGCCTAAAATTGTATAGTTTAACCATAGTTTACAACCATATAATCTCTCTAAAGTACAATCTCCGGATAGCCATCACCATTTAGCATTTCACCTAACATATATACTGCATTTAGCATACACTGACAGTTGCAGTACCAATACTGCAACTAAATAATTGTACATATTGTAAATATTTTCACCTGTATTTCAAACATAGATTTTATAGCCTAAGTGTATTGGATCTGATGATGATCGCTTGACGATCGAAACTGGTCATCCTAGTGTTTTATTAATCTCATGTAATTTATTTCAGGATTAGGGCATAACCCATCTCTTTTGGGTACATTCGTGTTGACCGACTGAAAAGCACTAAACTCTTGTTTACTAAGGCAACACTGAAAATATGGCTTCAAACACCACAATGTTTCTTCCCCTATGTAGATCTGTTCTCCACAATCAAGAAGTTCGGAATAAATTTAATGAATTTAATTAATTAAATGATTAAGCTAAAAAATAAACAATCAATTCATAATAAAATATTATAATATGAGTGCACCTGAATAACCAGGCCTAAACTCGACTGCAAATGAAGTCACACAGACCATGGGACGGTCATGCATAAACTTCACTTCACAGTCATACTACTCAAAATGTATAACAGGTGGCAATGTGTTTTCACTGGACTATCTACTTTGCAACGCTACGTGAAAAAATATTCCTCTACCTGGATGAAGACTCACGAAGGCGATATGAAGCGTGAGAATGCCCACCAACTGATTCCAACATGGTATAGCAGGACTGCACGGATCCATTCCAATTTCCAATGAACGCACTGGGAATTTCTTACTCCAATGTCCCAAGTTCACTGATGGTAAATGAACTGCTTTCTCATCTCGGAAATTGTCCTAGCCCGAATTTCGAGTAGTACCAACCCGGCCCGAAAATAAATCACGCGCGCGTATGCAACATCGCGATAATCACTTGGACACATGACGGTAGCCTGAGTTATTTTCGGCTGCATGTTACCAAAAGTTTATGTTCCACAAGCCAATAGCCCGCATCGCGAGTAGGCTATGTTCCACTTCGCAGATAGCATTGTAGTCACTCGTAACGTCCACTGCCTTTGCTTGGAGAGCGGTGTCCACACTTAAATACCTAGCCACACATGGCTAATATGTTTATACACATCGAAGACATCTCTCCCAACACCTCAGGTTTCCATGCACTGTACATGGTTAAATATCTTCACTCGGAATGTACATGACGTTGAATTGCAATAGTCTTGGTGTGAGAAAAAGAAAGGACACCTTCTCAGTGAGCATAGGCTTCAGTAACAAGCCCCATAATGTATCACTGCACTTCGCTTCTCATCTACACATGCATTTAAATAACATGAAATGAGACGGATTCCTATAACTGAATATTGCCCGCATACAATGCCAGGCACTCTGTAAATTCAAGTTCTTATTCGACACTGAACTAATGTATATTGGCCCCAATACGTCACAACACGAAGTATAACCATAAACTGGCCACGCCGTGAAGTTGTGATAACTTGGCACTTTTTCTTGCTGCCCGAAACAACATAGCGATACGAATCTTTGCTTAGATGTACATTCGTCTGAGTTTAAAAATGATCTGTCTGTCGCCCGCATGCGTTCGCATGCAGGCCACAGCTGGCACGCTATCACCCCTGCG
Organism: Meconema thalassinum; assembly: GCA_946902985.2. NCBI lineage: Eukaryota > Metazoa > Arthropoda > Insecta > Orthoptera > Tettigoniidae > Meconema > Meconema thalassinum. Next base: position 414,825,680 of record OX336390.1, on the reverse strand, counting down.
CATGACGTAACGATCTATCTGTAATAGGTCGATATATTAAATCCATATTCTTGACGTTACAAAGGCTATTTCCATAAAAGCAATACAGCACTGTCTCTCACTGCTGTAATATCGTACTTCAATATACATTTGCCATCATAACTGTGCCTTATTTCCATATAATGTTCGAATATAAATGTCAATCTTCCCACTACTGCAAGGATCAAGGTCTCCCGCGCTCCTCGCAGCCTCTTCCGAAGTTGTCGATGAGACACCAGCTGAGCCGATGATCACATGGCTATTCGCGCTCTCCAAACTAGGTCAAAACCTGTCATTTTCGGCAGCGGTTCGCAAAGGACAATGTACCGTAAATCAGACCAAAAAAAGAAAACTGTACATCTCTCTCCGAATACCTCAAATAAAAGCTGGCTAGACTTTTATTTCATCATTCCAGATAATCCCGCTACAATACATGGCTACATACAGAGTTAAACTAACTTCTTGTAGTATCTGCTCATTTTTTTGTTCCCTAAGCATCGAGCTATTCGGAACGTTTCCTCGGCGACAGTTTCACTAGTCCCTTCCTTATCTCTCTTTCTTGGTATATCCCAATGGTGGTGCAGAATTACGTGTTATCTCTAATTTCTTGTTCTTCCCTTTCTTCCATCCTTATCTTTATCCCTTTCTGGGGTTATTTCTCTAATCCATTGACGACTGGTATTTGACTGTATCAAATTGGACTGGGTCAAATTGGGTTTTACCAGACCGAACTGTCCCATCGCTCTAGGCTGAAGACGAACTCCTTTAGTAGGATATTCCAACAGTATAATGCCATTTCTTCCTTGGATTCTGGTTTCCATCTGCCCTATCGCAGTTTGAAGATCGACCTTCCAGAATGACCCCATTTGCTTCCTTAAGCCTTCTGTTTTACCATTACCCCCTAAGTTAATGTTTTCAAGTTGCGTTGGAACTACATTTATCTCAAAAGACCCTTTGTTCCTGACTTCGTTCATCTCTAATTTATTCCGATCAGTCTGAACTTCTGTGGAGTTTAATCCAATTTCAATATCTGTTAAGTTATCAGTTTGAGAATTTTGAAGAACATGAATCTTCTTATTGACACATGATTCTGGTTAGCTTCTACGGTGTTAACATCAGAATAGATATATGTTATACCTGTCTGCATACAATCTAATCTAGTTTCTGTTACATTTTTACAAGTTTGCTTTACACCCGAGTCAGATTGGACAATTTCACCTAAGGCTGATTGAACATTTTCAACTTCAGACTTGATTTCAGTTAGACTAATTAGCGTTTGATTCATACTAGTTTGACTTTGACTGGATTCAACCTTAACAATTTTCGACTGAATGTTATCAATGTCCGCTTCTATTTTTGTTTGACTAATCTGCATTTGACGTTGGCTAGCTCTAATATCTTTGTTGCCAGACTGAAGGTCATTTAAAGAGCTCAATATTCTATTTGCGAAAGCTTCTTGGATATTCATCTGTGCCTGAAGCAGTTGATAAGGTTTCTCAATCTCACTAGGAGATCCTTTCCCCTCGTTCTCTGACATATCAAATATATATCAATCAAAAGGTGAAAAAGATGGACACCACTCCACCAAACAAAGCATAGACATCACAGAGTAAACCACATTTGCCATCATACGAACTTCTTGATTGTGTTGCGTTAACTAAAATATAATTAAAATTACCAATCAGTGCTTAATGTTAGAATCTAGGAATTCCCAGAACCTACTCATACTATGCGTGATGATTTATATCAGTATATATCCTAAGTATCCCTATTATGACCATCTTTAAATTAATGAAAAAGGTTTTACATTTAAAATGGGCTCAGAAATACCCATCCGCCGGTTGCAAGAAAATGGGACACCTTGAATGCAGCTCATCCACGAGCTACATCACAAAGCCCTACTCGACTGATCAAGTCAATTCAGATTTTCAGAGAATGTCTTTCATTGATCTCGGCTCTAGTCGTATATTATTTCCAAATCAGTGTAGCACCACTTAAAAACCCACAAAATCTATTAATGGTTGCAATTCTACACGTATGCCGTGTAATTGCTTTATTCACGAATGAATTCCTACTTCTTGTGCTAAAAACATTGGTGAACCACTATTTCCCGACGTTCATTCAACGAGTTCACAATTGATCGCTGTAATGTTGTCGGAATTGACTATCACATAACGTCACCACGTGTTCGAAAGCAAGATTCGAAACGATCATGAAATGGCGTCATATCACCAGTCAGATGCCCTTCCACGAGGTTCGACATCTGTAATGGCCTCAAACTACGTTCTCGTCTCTGGTATTCCAGTTTTCTCGAGTCCATCAACTGTATGCCATTTTACTCAATTGGCACCTCCCATAAAGACACGATATCTCTATTCGATGCCCCATAAGTCTGGGCCGCCAATTTACTGAATTGGCGCATCCCATAAAGACACGATATCTCTATTCGATCCCCACGGTTATGGGGGCCAATTTACTGTACCCGAAAATACCTACCCTTTACCTGTTGATATCCCTCGATGGTAACTGGATCGTTGAACCTGAAAACCCCCGGCTCTGAAAAATCCCCAGATCCTACCAACAGGAGAAGGGAGTATCAGGGTGCAGCATTAAGCAAGACCAAAGCATAGCAGCAAACTGCTCTAAGAACACGAGAATCGTGGGAAATCACCCTCTCAAGAGTGTGGGAAACTCTAGAAATATCTAGCTGTGGCCCTCCTAATGCGACCTCTTTATACTTCTGTAAATCATCACATAGCTCGATTAAAAGAAATTACAAGAATATTTATTTCCAAAAAGAAAATCTGAAAGAAGGTCGGACCAAAATGTCCTTGGCTGGACACAGAAACAAAGAAAGTAGGCACTAATATCATGCCAATAAATGCATCAGCAGTCCCCATGGACCAAGAATGCATTTGACCCTCAATTGAAATTATTAATAATATGAACAACAGGTGATCCAATAAGAAGCAAAAAAAAATAATCAAAGAAATCACCTTTATGGTTCTTCCTCCGATTCCAACATTTTCAAACTCGCGAATTAATTCAGATATATATTTACTTATTTAAAGCAAAATCATCATTAATATTATTACACCCTCAGATGTAAATGCCTTCCCAAACAGGTAATTCTGCACTCGTCATTGGTGCTTTGTCATAACCGATATTGTATAAATTATATTGCCTTAGCAATGTAGTCAAAATCTATTTTATCAATCAAGCACTTAAGCTAAAAAGACGTGAATATCGTAATTCAAAATCTCTAAATATTCAATAATTTCTCAGTATTAATGTACTTATTTAAATTCATCCAGAATTTATGGTATATCGATCATGAATCATATCTAACATTTGCTTAAATCTTATTGGGCATTACCACCAACATCACAAAGTTTATATTTTTATAATCGCATTACACATTATGCTTTCACTAGCATCATAACATTAACGTACTTCAACGAGTACTACCGTAAATATATTATACGCCCATTGACGTTTCTTCACACATTGTCACCCACATGGTGATTATTTTATTCAATAACCAGTATTCAGATATATTCAGCTGTGTTTCTTAACTATTATGTTTTCTCATTCCAATGCATCATAAATTTAACATGAGTGGCTACTTAATCAAGTCCACTGGATTACAAAAAGCTTGCCTTGCAGAGTTGTATTTACAGTCACATAAGAATTCGTTTCCCCTTAAAGTTAATCCCTGGGATTTATCTCAACAAAGATTCTTGTTCTTCAAATAGTACTCTTAAGCAACGTTCTAATCAAGAAAAACTCGAAAGACTGAATCAAAATTCAGTTATAGCAATATTAATTAATTTAAAGATCATCAAGGTGTATCCAAGTACACGTGGCTACAAAATCAAACGTTAAAGTTTTACAGACGAAAATAGAAATGTCCCCTCAAGAGAATTCACGAAAATCAGACTGGGTCTACAGCATGTATCCAGGTAACGACTCAAGTTAACTCCTGTTGACACATTAGAATCCAGTATGACATCGTTCACTCTCAAGAGAAAAATCCCCATTCTAAAAGAATGATCAAACTTCACATTCTATACTGTATTGTAATAATTATAATGCAAGAGCGCATAGGCAAATTCGAATCTCGCAATTGTCGAACACAAAGATAATAGAACGACAACCCCTCAAGCCATAGCTTGATAAAAAAAACCAAGAAGTACTCCAAAAAAAATTGAAAATTCCAAATCCACAAAGAAAAAGAAAATTCCCCTTGGGAATAACGTAAATTTCTTCCCCTATGTAGATCTGTTCTCCACAATCAAGAAGTTCGGAATAAATTTAATGAATTTAATTAATTAAATGATTAAGCTAAAAAATAAACAATCAATTCATAATAAAATATTATAATATGAGTGCACCTGAATAACCAGGCCTAAACTCGACTGCAAATGAAGTCACACAGACCATGGGACGGTCATGCATAAACTTCACTTCACAGTCATACTACTCAAAATGTATAACAGGTGGCAATGTGTTTTCACTGGACTATCTACTTTGCAACGCTACGTGAAAAAATATTCCTCTACCTGGATGAAGACTCTCGAAGGCGATATGAAGCGTGAGAATGCCCACCAACTGATTCCAACATGGTATAGCAGGACTGCACGGATCCATTCCAATTTCCAATGAACGCACTGGGAATTTCTTACTCCAATGTCCCAAGTTCACTGATGGTAAATGAACTGCTTTCTCATCTCGGAAATTGTCCTAGCCCGAATTTCGAGTAGTACCAACCCGGCCCGAAAATAAATCACGCGCGCGTATGCAACATCGCGATAATCACTTGGACACATGACGGTAGCCTGAGTTATTTTCGGCTGCATGTTACCAAAAGTTTATGTTCCACAAGCCAATAGCCCGCATCGCGAGTAGGCTATGTTCCACTTCGCAGATAGCATTGTAGTCACTCGTAACGTCCACTGCCTTTGCTTGGAGAGCGGTGTCCACACTTAAATACCTAGCCACACATGGCTAATATGTTTATACACATCGAAGACATCTCTCCCTACACCTCAGGTTTCCATGCACTGTACATGGTTAAATATCTTCACTCGGAATGTACATGACGTTGAATTGCAATAGTCTTGGTGTGAGAAAAAGAAAGGACACCTTCTCAGTGAGCATAGGCTTCAGTAACAAGCCCCATAATGTATCACTGCACTTCGCTTCTCATCTACACATGCATTTAAATAACATGAAATGAGACGGATTCCTATAACTGAATATTGCCCGCATACAATGCCAGGCACTCTGTAAATTCAAGTTCTTATTCGACACTGAACTAATGTATATTGGCCCCAATACGTCACAACACGAAGTATAACCATAAACTGGCCACGCCGTGAAGTTGTGATAACTTGGCACTTTTTCTTGCTGCCCGAAACAACATAGCGATACGAATCTTTGCTTAGATGTACATTCGTCTGAGTTTAAAAATGATCTGTCTGTCGCCCGCATGCGTTCGCTTGCCGGCCACAGCTGGCACGCTATCACCCCTGCGCATGACGTAACGATCTATCTGTAATAGGTCGATATATTAAATCCATATTCTTGACGTTACAAAGGCTATTTCCATAAAAGCAATACAGCACTGTCTCTCACTGCTGTAATATCGTACTTCAATATACATTTGACATCATAACTGTGCCTTATTTCCATATAATGTTCGAATATAAATGTCAATCTTCCCACTACTGCAAGGATCAAGGTCTCCTGCGCTCCTCGCAGCCTCTTCCGAAGTTGTCGATGAGACACCAGCTGAGCCGATGATCACATGGCTATTCGCGCTCTCCAAACTAGGTCAAAACCTGTCATTTTCGGCAGCGGTTCGCAAAGGACAATGTACCGTAAATCAGACCAAAAAAAGAAAACTGTACATCTCTCTCCGAATACCTCAAATAAAAGCTGGCTAGACTTTTATTTCATCATTCCAGATAATCCCGCTACAATACATGGCTACATACAGAGTTAAACTAACTTCTTGTAGTATCTGCTCATTTTTTTGTTCCCTAAGCATCGAGCTATTCGGAACGTTTCCTCGGCGACAGTTTCACTAGTCCCTTCCTTATCTCTCTTTCTTGGTATATCCCAATGGTGGTGCAGAATTACGTGTTATCTCTAATTTCTTGTTCTTCCCTTTCTTCCATCCTTATCTTTATCCCTTTCTGGGGTTATTTCTCTAATCCATTGACGACTGGTATTTGACTGTATCAAATTGGACTGGGTCAAATTGGGTTTTACCAGACCGAACTGTCCCATCGCTCTAGGCTGAAGACGAACTCCTTTAGTAGGATATTCCAACAGTATAATGCCATTTCTTCCTTGGATTCTGGTTTCCATCTGCCCTATCGCAGTTTGAAGATCGACCTTCCAGAATGACTCCATTTGCTTCCTTAAGCCTTCTGTTTTACCATTACCCCCTAAGTTAATGTTTTCAAGTTGCGTTGGAACTACATTTATCTCAAAAGACCCTTTGTTCCTGACTTCGTTCATCTCTAATTTATTCCGATCAGTCTGAACTTCTGTGGAGTTTAATCCAATTTCAATATCTGTTAAGTTATCAGTTTGAGAATTTTGAAGAACATGAATCTTCCTTTTGACATATGATTCTGGTTAGCTTCTACGGTGTTAACATCAGAATAGATATATGTTATACCTGTCTGCATACAATCTAATCTAGTTTCTGTTACATTTTTACAAGTTTGCTTTACACCCGAGTCAGATTGGACAATTTCACCTAAGTCTGATTGAACATTTTCAACTTCAGACTTGATTTCAGTTAGACTAGTTAGCGTTTGATTCATACTAGTTTGACTTTGACTGGATTCAACCTTAACAATTTTCGACTGAATGTTATCAATGTCCGCTTCTATTTTTGTTTGACTAATCTGCATTTGACGTTGGCTAGCTCTAATATCTTTGTTGCCGGACTGAAGGTCATTTAAAGAACTCAATATGCTATTTGCGAAAGCTTCTTGGATATTCATCTGTGCCTGAAGCAGTTGATAAAGTTTCTCAATCTCACTAGGAGATCCTTTCCCCTCGTTCTCAGACATATGAAATATATATCAATCAAAAGCTGAAAAACATGTACACCACTCCACCAAACAAAGCATAGACATCACAGAGTAAACTACATTTGCCTTCATACTAACTTCTTGATTGTGTTGCGTTAACTTAAAATATAATAAAAATTACCAATCAGTGCTTAATGTTAGAATCTAGGAATTCCCAGAACCTACTCATACTATGCGTGATGATTTATATCAGTATATATCCTAAGTATTCCTATTATGACCATCTTTAAATTAATGAAAATGGTTTTACATTTAAAATGGGCTCAGAAATACCCATCCGCCGGTTGCAAGAAAATGGGACACCTTGAATGCAGCTCACCCACGAGCTACATCACAAAGCCCTACTCGACTGATCAAGTCAATTCAGATTTTCAGAGAATGTCTTTCATTGATCTCGGCTCTAGTCGTATATTATTTCCAAATCAGTGTAGCACCACTTAAAAACCCACAAAATCTATTAATGGTTGCAATTCTACACGTATGCCGTGTAGATCGAGAATACTCTTAATTGCTTTATTCACGAATGAATTCCAACATCTTGTGCTAAAAACATTGGTGAACCATTATTTCCCGACGTTCATTCAACGAGTTCACAATTGATCGCTGTAATGTTGTCGGAATTGACTATCACATATCGTCACCACGTGTTCGAAAGCAAGATTCGAAACGATCATGAAATGGCGTCATATCACCAGTCAGATGCCCTTCCACGAGGTTCGACATCTATAATGGCCTCAAACTATGTTCTCGTCTCTGGTATTCCAGTTTTCTCGAGTCCATCAACTGTATGCCATTTTACTCAATTGGCACCTCCCATAAAGACACGATATCTCTATTCGATGCCCCATAAGTCTGGGCCGCCAATTTACTGAATTGGCGCATCCCATAAAGACACGATATCTCTATTCGATCCCCACGGTTATGGGGGCCAATTTACTGTACCCGAAAATACCTACCCTTTACCTGTTGATATCCCTCGATGGTAACTGGATCGTAGAACCTGAAACCCCCCGGCTCAGAAAAATCCACAGATCCTACCAACAGGGGAAGGGAGTATGAGGGTGCAGCAAATCCTAACAGAGGTGGCATTAAGCAAGACCAAAGCATAGCAGCAAACTGCTCTAAGAACACGATAATCGTGGGAAATCACCCTCTCAGGAGCGTGGGAAATTCTAGAAATATCTAGTTGTGGCCCTCCTAATGCGACCTCTTTATACTTCTGTAAATCATCACATCGCGCGATTAAAAGAAATGACAAGAATATTTATTTCCAAAAAGAAAATCTGACAGAAGGTCGGACCAAAATGTCCTTGGCTGGACACAGAAACAAAGAGAGTAGGCACTAATATCATGCCAATAAATGCATCAGCAGTCCCCATGGACCAAGAATGCATTTGACCCTCAATTGAAATTATTAATAATATGAACAACAGGTCATCCAATAAGAAGCAAAAAAAATAACAAATCAAAGAAATCACCTTTATGGTTCTTCCACCGATTCCAACATTTTCAAACACGCGAATTAATTCAGATATATATTTACTTATTTAAAGCGAAATCATTATTAATATTATTACACCCTCAGATGTAAATGCCTTCCCAAACAGGTAATTCTGCACTCGTCCATTGGTGCTTTGTCATAACCGATATTGTATAAATTATATTGCCTTAGCAATGTAGTCAAAATCTATTTTATCAATCAAGCACTTAAGCTAAAGAGACGTGAAATTCGTAATTCAAAATCTCTAAAGATTCAATAATTTCTCAGTATTAAAGTACTTATTTAAATTCATACAGAATTTATAGTAGCCTATATCGATCATGAATCATATCTAAAATTTGCTTAAATCTTATAAATTGAGTACAACCGCAGAATTAATTAAATGGGGATGCCACACAAAAAACAAACTCTGAGGCTTGACAAAAACTAGATCCATAATTAGAATTACCAATTTATCAATAAATCGTAAAAAGAAATGCAAAAGAGAACAAAAACTATGTTCTTTCAAAAACATTCGGAAATGTTGCACTGAAATACTGTCATTATAATGGTCACTCATGACCTCGATTTCTGAATACAGGTGTGGGTAGATTATTGGCTGAGGAATAACCTAACCACCAAGGGAAGATGATAAAGAGAAAGAGATGGGTTTCGGACCAAAGAAAAAGGATGGAGAAATAGGAGGAGAGTTTGACATCAGTTATGCCTAAGAGTTCTTGTTCAAATGCAACAAGTGGTGAAAACCCTATTAAGAGATTTATTTGCATTAAGTAGGGCATGAACCCAGGAAGAGTTAGGAAAGCCAGGATCTTGCCTAACCGTTGTATTAGAGAAATGATGAGTCAAAAAAAAAAGGAACTTGAATTTATTTAACAATGAAAAAGAGACTAATAAATTTGACAAGCATATAGTTTTAATTTTTGTTAACAATTTGGGGTCGCAGACCTCCTAACATTTAAAGTTTGCTCCAGGCAATTAACAATTCTTTAGGTTTCAAACCTTTATATGTACTAAAATCTTTGTAAGATTTTAAAAAAGACAAATGAAGTGATTAAAGTTAGACATTAAATCGAGTACAAGGTGTGTACTTTAAGAAATTTCCAAGTACCTATCTTAGAAAAAGTTTCAACTTCGAAAATAACAAAAAAAAGCAGGTAGAATAAAAGAGAAGTTCCTATAACTTCTTATATTTACGCTGAATTACTTTTATAATAGTTATACAAAATAGGACAGGCCACTTACTGTGAAACCTGAAGAGAAAGTCAAAAGGAAGGTTCTAGACTTCCTATGTTTAAGTAGGAATCACGAGACAAATGGGGCAAGTTTCCCTTTCGTGAGACCAAGAAATAACTCACTCATGAGTTGAAAGAATTGTATTCCCTATTTAGAAGGGAGAAACAATGTAAGTTTGAAACGTGTACTCGACACGTATTTATGCAGAAGTTAATTAATGTCATATAACAAAAAGGGGAGGGCACTTCTATAGAGTGACACCTCGTTGAAAAAAGACTTAAAGTAACAACTTTATTATTATGGTTTGTTAGTAAAAGGTTTAGGAAAGATCAATTGGGATTGAGGATATGTTCATGGCCTTATTTATGGTAATCGGACGATCGCGACGCGGTAGAAATGTTGAACAAGCACTAGTTTTCACTATAGTCTGTTAAATGGATGAAAAGTTCACTGTAGTAACACAAAAGTTTATGGCAAAAAAACGTTATTGCAATTGTGGAAAAAAAAAACTGGTTGCACTAGGTAGGCGAGAGTCTATTGCTTGAGAAAGTTATAGATTGTCATTAAGTACGCCAGAGAAAATCCCAACGGAGGAAGAAAAGTTAGCTATTGAGCATTAAATAATAAGGAAGATCCTTTAGTTTGAGAAAGTATTCACACATGTGAGTGGAAAATACATGACGGCGTGACTGGTAGATTCTGGTAGGTTCCAGAGCAATTTTGACTGAAGAATAGGGCCAAAGTTATTCCAGCGGTGGAACGAGCAAAATATTTTTATAGACAGTGGGTATTCATTGGTATCCCACGTTGTGAGAAGATTTCTCATTTAATTAGCTTAAGAAAAGCTACTTTCTATTAAGGATGGCTTAGACAGACAAAAGCCCAACATGGTAAATCCCGCGAAGGATGATTAATGCCACAAATAAGTAATCTCACACTGCCTATAAATGATTATTAAAAGCATGTAGATATTAAAACCGATGAAGATGAGGTTAAAACCTGAAGTCTGTACTTATCTTTGCTGCATGGCGAAGGTGAAGTTCCCTTTGACGATTAAAGTTCCAACTTGGAGTGGAATGAAGAAAATGCCTCTTGGGTTCAGGAGGCTGGCTCTAGTTGAGCCTTGACTGAGTCGACGGTCGACGTACAAGTGAGATCTGCTCAGCGAAGCACAGGGGGACCAAGGAAGGGAAAAGAGTGGGGGTAGGAGACAAAAGGAAAACATATAAGCATAATCAACATAAGAAACTTAAATTCTCTTGAGGAAATGGTCTTCAAAGAGATGATAGCAGACGATACTAGCGCAGCCTGGTGGGTGAAAAAGTAGACGAAGTTCTCTTGATCACGGAGATGATAGCTGGCGATGGCGACGAGATCTGGTGGCCAGATTGATAACGACGTCCTCTTGTACAGGGAAGAATTGAGGAACATCAGAGATTCGCTGCTAGATGACGCTAGGTGGGTCATGGAAGATATATATCTAGAACAGACTCACAAATGGCATAAGAGACATGACCACCAAAGAGAAACTAGAAGATCACTGTTGGTGTTTGATAAAAAGGAAGGAATTAACAAGAAAAGAGCATTAAAAATATACTCTATCTAACCGTGTATTCCAAGAATACACCAAGGTGGCCATTACCACCAACATCACAAAGTTTATATTTTTATAATCGCATTACACATTATGCTTTCACTAGCATCATAACATTAACGTACTTCAACGAGTACTACCGTAAATATATTATACGCCCATTGACGTTTCTTCACACATTATCACCCACATGGTGATTATTTTATTCAATAACCAGTATTCAGATATATTCAGCTGTGTTTCTTAACTATTATGTTTTCTCATTCCAATGCATCATAAATTTAACATGAGTGGCTACTTAATCAAGTCCACTGGATTACAAAAAGCTTGCCTTGCAGAGTTGTATTTACAGTCACATAAGAATTCGCTTCCCCTTAAAGTTAATCCCTGGGATTTATCTCAACAAAGATTCTTGTTCTTCAAATAGTACTCTTAAGCAAGGTTCTAATCAAGAAAAACTCGAAAGACTGAATCAAAATTCAGTTATAGCAATATTAATTAATTTAAAGATCATCAAGGTGTATCCAAGTACACGTGGCTACAAAATCAAACGTTAAAGTTTATCAGACGAAAATAGAAATGTCCCCTCAAGAGAATTCACGAAAATCAGACTGGGTCTACAGCATGTATCCAGGTAACGACTCAAGTTAACTCCTGTTGACACATTAGAATCCAGTATGACATCGTTCACTCTCAAGAGAAAAATCCCCATTCTAAAAGATATATTCAGCTGTGTTTCTTAACTATTATGTTTTCTCATTCCAATGCATCATAAATTTAACATGAGTGGCTACTTAATCAAGTCCACTGGATTACAAAAAGCTTGCCATGCAGAGTTGTATTTACAGTCACATAAGAATTCGCTTCCCCTTAAAGTTAATCCCTGGGATTTATCTCAGCAAAGATTCTTGTTCTTCAAATAGTACTCTTAAGCAACGTTCTAATCAAGAAAAACTCGAAAGACTGAATCAAAATTCAGTTATAGCAATATTAATAGGGATGTAGCGGGAGAAAGTTCGCGCCAGATAGCGCTCGTTTAGTACTGGGTAAGCGCAAGGCGATCGTCATATGTTTCTCCCAGTCAGCTGCGACGAATGTGTAAATTGTGACCGAGTTCTCTAAGCTAAAGTAAATTATATCTTCTCTAATTTTACTCCAATACTATATTAATTAATTCTATAGGTATATCTCCTAATATATGATAAACGATTTTCAGCGTTTAAGCGTTAAACAGCTGCAAAATGAGCTACGGACTAGAGGCACTAAAACCAGCGGGAGGAAGGAAGAATTAATAGCATACAGCGGTAATAATTAAATTCTAACACGCTTTATTATTCAAATAATAAATATGAGTCAGCATGCTTTCTCCTAAAGAGTATTGTAGGCCTATATTGATAAATATATCTCCAAAAGACTTAAATCATAAATTGAGATTTAAATATTCACTTGTTCCCCCTGCTTACAGACTTCGATTCATGTATTTTTTAGGTTGATAGCTTACATGAAACTGTCGTGTTTTAAGGTAAACATAATCAAAGAAAGTTGATACCGGTAATTAAATGTGTACCTCGAAAATGCATCGCAACGTTTGGTTCTTATGTAATTTTGTCAATTTCGCAATAAGAATCGCTCCCTTACCCCTGGGAAAGGACTTGAGGGTACATTTTTTTTTTTTTAAGTTTGAGAATCCCTGCTTTAGGGCCACGAACTGTTTCCATTCATCTGACTATGTCTCAAGAATGTAGAAGTCAGTCGCTACCACATTCTCCGTCAGGCAGATGGAAATTGACGATTAATTCCGATTTCAAGAAACCAACCATAATACGTTTGTGACTGTTAATGTTGCGACATTTATTCTTGATGTATTTGACCGAGTAGCCTATTGATGTCTTTGAAAATGGGAGTCAGAAATGTTACTTTCATTTCTTCGTGTATATTGACGATTTCTTCCCGTACTTCAATGGAGATGATTTCTGAAGATTCCGATATTGTAGGCTTATCGTGATAAACCGGCAATTTTCTTGTGTATGGCCTCTTCCTAAATAATTATTTTTGTTGTGTTCGTGGTCCACAGAAAAAGCGGTAGAACAGCGCCCGGTTTTTATCTTGCTCTCTCACCTTCAAATAGGCCTACAAACGCATAAATTCAGTGGATGTTATCGAAATGTCTAATCAGTTTATAGGTACAAAATAGGAATTATTTTCCATTGTAAGTCACACTTATCGAACACTGTTTTCGTTAAGTCATCGGGTTGTAAATGATGGCAACACACTTTAATATATTCGGTCAGATTTTTCTCACCGAAATGTTTCCTCCTAAAAGCATGTGACCATTTCTTTATTTTGTGGAAATTGGTGAAATGAAAACGGGCTTCCCTGATTTTTGCAAAGAGGAACACTGCAATAGCTCGGCATAGTTACGAAAATAACAATTTAAACAACTTAAATTCGTGGATATTAGCGGCATGAGAACATAGGAGACAAATGAAGAGCGCCTTGCGCTTACCCAGTACAACAGCAGTGCGCTCTATCGGTGCTAGTTCTATACATCCCTATTAATTTAAAGATCATCAAGATGTATCCAAGTACACGTGGCTACAAAATCAAACGTTAAAGTTTATCAGACGAAAATAGAAATGTCCCCTCAAGAGAATTCACGAAAATCAGACTGGGTCTACAGCATGTATCCAGGTAACGACTCAAGTTAACTCCTGTTGACACATTAGAATCCAGTATGTCATCGTTCACTCTCAAGATAAAAAAAAATCCCCATTCTAAAAGAATGATCAAACTTCACATTCTATACTGTATTGTAATAATTATAATGCAAGAGCGCATAGGCAAATTTGAATCTCGCAATTGTCGAACATAAAGATAATAGAACGACAACCCCTCAAGCCATAGCTTGATAAAAAAACCACCAATAACTACTCCCAAAAAATGGAAAATATCAAATCCACTAAAAAAAGAAAATTCCCCTTGGGAATAACGTAAATTTCTTCCCCTATGTAGATCTGTTCTCCACAATCAAGAAGTTCGGAATAAATTTAATGAATTTAATTAATTAAATGATTAAGCTGAAAAATAAACAATCAATTCATAATAAAATATTATAAAATGAGTGCACCTGAATAACCAGGTCTAAACTCGACTGCAAATGAAGTCACACAGACCATGGGACGGTCATGCATATACTTCACTTCACAATCATACTACTCAAAATGTATAACAGGTGGCAGTGTGTTTTCACTGGACTATCTACTTTGCAACGCTACGTGAAAAAATATTCCTCTACCTGGCTGAAGACTCTCGAAGGCGATATGAAGCGTGAGAATGCCCACCAACTGATTCCAACATGGTATAGCAGGACTGCACGGATCCATTCCAATTTCCAATGAACGCACTGGGAATTTCTTACTCCAATGTCCGAAGTTCACTGATGGTAAACGAACTGCTTCCTCATCTCGGAAATTGTCCTAGCCCGAATTTCGAGTAGTTCCAACCCGGCCCGAAAATAAATCACGCGCACGTATGCAACATCGCGATAATCAGGTGGACACATGACGGTAGCCTGAGTTATTTTCGGCTGCATGTTACCAAAAGTTTATGTTCCACAAGCTGTGACTGTTCCGGTCACAATGTTCCCAAACCCTTATTTGGTTGACTGCAAGAGAAGTCAGGTTAGGGTAATTTGTTCATACCATTTCTTTTCTTGTTCATCATCATCATTTAGGTTGTAGAATTTCATTTTATTTAGTGTATATATATCTTGTGTATCTCGGGGACTCAGTCAGGAATATTTCATTTAATTTGTATGGGAGATGTCAGTATACAAGACAGCGGATTGTGTAGGTAAGCTACAAGATGTTGCAACAGCAGGAAACTCTAGGCCAAATTTAGATTGGGCCGAGAATAACTTCCCTTGTCTTGAAGAAAGCTTTGTGTAAATTGTGTAAGGTTCTGACGTCAGAGAAGAGTTTCGCGCCACGAGTTGTAAGAAATATACATGGGTTCGAGATTATTGGTGTATTTTGTATGGGTTGGAGGGTATCATGACCCTGGCGGAGAAAGACGAAAACATGTGTTTACAAGATGAGAGGTGGGATTTTCGTGTATAGCGGGGCTTCACTTCTATTGTAGCGTCTGATTGGAAAGGTCGCGTTCTCGTAATTTGGCGTAGGCCTATTTGGAGAAACAGTTTTGTTGAAAGCATGGCTTGTGAATGTACTCGAAACGGCTACATATCACAACGATGTTATCTCTGTTAGCACAATTCAAGTTGGGTACGGAAGCACATTCATTTCTCTCGCAGAGATGTGGCTATGTAAACCAGTAAACATCTCTAACCTCAAACCACGTGTGGAAAATCTTAGAAATGCTGGGGAGAACTGATCTATCGAGCATGTCTCGTAGATTATCTGCTAGATCGTCGATGAGTGAGTAACAAACATCTTTATATTCCAACATTCATTTTGGGTCACATGTTTTCGTCATTGCCGAGGAGAGAAGATAGTAAACCATAGTCTGTTCGACGAGAGTCCCCGCCATATGTTTAAAGTTGATATTAATACACATATTTTGAAGGTTATAATTAGTTTTCTTTATAGGGAATTACACCTAATAGTTGAACGCCCAAATGATACCAGTTAGGTTGACCAAATGTGTGTCCAACACTCCACGACCCTGCCATTTCAATTGTGTGGTATATGATGAAGTACTTCCGATCAAAAATAGGAGGATGATTTTGGGAAGTTTTAAATCAGTCGCCCAAGAAGGGCTGGTAAAAAGTTACAACATAGCACCTCAACGTGGGGCAAGAGTAGGGAAACCTAGCAGGTATCATTAGGGCACATATGCACACAGCCGATAGACACCTTAGGAGTATTAGGGTTCACAGTAATTTGTTTTGTTTTAAGGGGTATGTCCACATCAGACAATTTAGAATTAAGGTCAAGGGTTGTGTGTAAATCAAACAGTAAAATGTCAGGTAATCAGGAAACTGGGGGAAGTGGCAGTGAGGAAGATGTGGAAAAGACAGTGGGAACATATGTTACCATTGTTACTACTGAGTCGCAGCTGATCGCTGAAGGTAGTAACTTAAATGTAAATGGGGGGGTTATGAACGATAGTTTGATCCAAATGCTACTGAGTGAAATAAAAGAGATTAAGAAGCAAGGAGAATCTATGAGTAAGGAAATTAAGGAGCAGGTAGGCTCTGTAAATGAGAAGGTAGAGTCAGTGACCAAACAGATAGTAGAAGTGAAGGAATTTGTAAGTAAGGAAATTCAGGAGAGCAACAGGGCCACGAACACAAGGATAGAGAGTCTCAGCAAAGAAATACGGGACCATAAGTCTGTCCTTAATAGTAGAATGGAGAGTATGAACCTGGAATTAAGTGGGAAAATTAGCAAACAGGGAGAGGAAATCAGGCTGGGATCACAAGTAGGCTAGAAGGAATGGAAGGCCATCAGAACCAGCAAGATGTGGAAATAACGAAAATTAAGTCAGAGATAGCTAGTTCAAGGGCAGAAGTACAGAATGTAACGGGAAAGTGTGATGAGATATGCAACACTGTAAGTGGGAATAAGAGGGAATATTTAGATAGAGTAGGTGCCGTTGAAAATAAGTTGGGAGAGATTGAGGGTCTGAGAGGGAAGCAGGTGGCATTGACCGAGAAAAACGAAAAGCTGCAGGAAGAGCTGATAAAGGTCAGGAGAGAGTTGAAAGAGCGACCGATGAGTCAAAGGGTTGTGATGCCATCTAGTTTGCTACTCAGGGACCCTGGTCTGCCACAATTTAACTCAAGGCAGTTCAACCCTATGGAGTTTTTAAAAACCATTGAGAAGAAATTCAGCAAGGATCTAGAAGACGGGGTTGTCGAATGGGAAACAGTGTTGGAGATCTTGTCTAACTCATTTCAAGGGGATGTGAAAGCATGGTTCCAAATATACAGGCCTAACATGAATAGTTTAAGGGAATTCAGGGATAAATTCAAAGCTAAGTTCTGGGGGGAGGGGGTACAGTCCAGGGAAAGGGAAAAATTAACTTTTGGGAAATATAAGGAGAGAGAAGGGGTATCCCTGACAGAATATTTTTTGGCACATGTACTTATTTGGAAGAATTTGGATGGGCTGACCTCTGACAGTGATGTGGTTAGGGTCATGTTGAAGCACTTCCCACCTAGAATTCAGGAGGCAGCTTGTATGCAGAAGGTAAGGACGGTAGAAGAGTTGGAAGAGCTTCTTACGAGCTTTGACGTTTTAGGCAAGCAGCACATGGAGAGGCCAGAGGTCAAACAGGAATTTAGGGGCAATAGGGGGAATAATCAGGAGTTTAATAGGGGTAGATTTAATCAGGAGCAAAGAGATTATCAGCAGAGGCAGGAAAACTATCAGAGAGGTGGGGGGCGTCAGGATAATTCACAGCGACAGGAAGGTAACTATCAGAGAGGTGGGGGGCGTCAGGAAGGTGGTAACGAAAGAGTACAGGTGAACCAGAGGAGACAAGAACAAGGTGGTCAAGGAGCTTTAAACTCCGAACGGGCTGTGCAGGGAGGTCAGTCAGGCAGTCCGTAAGAAATGAAGTCAAGCAGTGTGTTATTGTGGGTGAGGAGGATTTTATGCCTATGAGTCGGGAGGATCTGCTAGCTGACCAGCAGGAGTTCTCATGTATCGGGGAGAAGGAGGCTTTTATGTCAACTGTTGAGTTGAGCATACTAGGTAAGAGAGTGCAGGCATTGGTGGATTCGGGGAGTGAGAGAAGTGTCATCAGTAAGGGATTTTATGATACTTTAATCAAGGACGGTGGTAAGTTGGAAGAAATTCCAGTTAAGTCGACATATGTGGTAACTGCTGTTGGTAATAAATCCCAAAGAGTGGGAAAGCAGGTATTGTTGCCCATGAGGTTTGGTAATGAAGTTGACCACAAGACTTGCTTGGTAATTCCTAACCTAATTTATGAAATGATTTTGGGGATAGACTGGCTTAACGAGCATAGTGCTGTTATTGATTTTGACCGGGGTGTCATCAACTTTGTGAGGGGGAATATAAGCCAGGAGATGAGAATGAAATGCAAGAGTGTAGATAAGACAGTAAAGGCATGTGTTACTGAGGTCACTGTAGGGGATATGGCAGAAGGTAAGGCTGACGATGAGGAGGAAGTTGTGGATTTATGTCACATTGCTGTGGAGGGTGATAAGTGTGATCAACTCCAGCAGGCTGTGGATAAGAGTGGTTTAAGTGTTGAGGAGAGGGATAAGTTGTTAGAGGTTTTAGAGCTAAACCAAGAAGTTTTCAGTGACAAGCCAGGGCTAACACATGTCTATACGCATCAGTTCGAAATTGTAGATCATTCTCCATTTTCAGGACCCAAGTACCCGATACCTCACAAATTTGCTGATGCTGTGGAGAAAGAAATAGGCATTATGCTGAATCAGGGTATTATTGAGCCTTCAACTAGTGCATATCTGAATCCCTTAGTTGTGGTTGGGAAGAGTGATGGCTCGGTCAGGTTGTGTATTGATGCCAGGCAGCTCAATTGTAGGATATCTGGGGACCAACAGAGGCCAGAATGTGTTGAGGAACTGGTTCAGAAATTCAATGGTAAGCAATGGTTTTCCACTATGGATCTGAGTGCATCATTTTGGCAGGTACCGTTGAGAGAACAGGACAGGAAGTTGACTGCGTTTAGCTTTAAGAGTGGTTTGTACCAATTCAGGGTCGTTCCTTTCGGAACAAAGACCAGCAGTTCAGCGTTGATTAGGGCCTTAAATCTAGTGTTAGGGAGGGACACACACGAGTTTGTGACAATGTACATAGATGATTTAATTGTTGCATCTTACACATTAAAGGAACACCTGGATCACTTAGACATTGTTTTGGGGAAATTAAGGGACGGGGGATTTACAATTAAACTTAAGAAGTCTCTGTTTTGCACAACATCAATCACATTTTTAGGGCATACTATCACAACACAAGGGGTGTCTCCCGAACAGTCACGATTAGACAAGATTCACAACACTGCTACACCACGTAACGCCAAACAATTGAGGTCAATATTAGGGGTTTTCAATTATTTTCGTAGATTCGTAGTTAAATATTCCTGTCTTGTAGAACCGTTTAGGGAATTGCTGAAGCAGGGTACTAAGTGGGTATGGACCCAGGTGCACGATGAGGCTTTTAAGGAGTTGAAGAGAGGCTTTGTAGAGACTGTCATGCTTAGGTATCCTCGTCTGGATTGTCCCTACATTTTGATGACTGATGCGAGCATGCAAGGCATCTCAGGCATTTTGTGTCAGGAGGATAGTGAGGGCAATCTAGGGATTGTCTCATTAGCAAGCAGAGGGCTAAGCATGGCGGAGAAGAGATATACAATTACTGAAATAGAGATGTTAGCAATCGTATACTCTCTAGGGAAGTTTAGGAGTTATGTGTTGGGCAGTAAGTTGCAGATACTGACTGACCATCATGCATTACTTTTTATTGGATCCTGCAAGCTCACTTCGAACAGGATGTCAAGGTGGATATTGGCTATAAGTGAATATAACTTTGAGGTAAGGCATATTAAGGGTACTGAGAACATTGTGGCTGACTTCATGAGTAGAAACATTGGGGGTGATGAGGGTCATCAGGTACTGGAGGTACAGGAAGGTGTTGTTATCTGCGTAACCAAGGTAAGCGAGTGTGATTATGAGATACGCTGCTTAAGGAATCTGCTTGTAGAGCAGGAGAAGGATGAGGTCTTAGGTGATATCTTGACTCAGTTGAGAGGTATGGATGTGGATAGTAGAATTAAGGTTGGAAAGTATTGGTACAAGTTGGAGTGTGGTTTCTTGGCTAGGCTGTGCCATGAAGGTGCCTGGAGAGTGTGTGTGCCAAGCTCATTGCAGGTAACGATGATTTGGTATCATCACAAGGCTTTAGGGCATTTTGGATCAAGCAAGGTTCTTTTTGCTGTTCAGCAGCATTTCATTTGGAAGAACATGGGAAGGCAGATTAGGAAAGTTCTGGCAAGTTGTGACTCGTGTCAACGGTGTAAATGCCCAACGAGGTTTCTTGAGGGACCTCGGCAAATGGTGATCACAGAAAAACCAAGGGATTTACTCTGTGTCGATCTGTATGGTCCATTGGTTAAAGCTCAGTTTGGATATCAGTATATCTTCGTGGTTGTTGACGCATTCAGTAAACTCGTCAAACTGTATCCCCTGAGAAAAGCGACCGGGAAGGGTTGTGTCCTACAGATCACTGATAAGTATGTACCTGAGTTTGGGGTGCCTCTCAGGATACTATCAGACCACGGTAGTCAATTCACCTCAAAGATCTGGAAAACCAAGTTGAGTGAATTGGGTATCAAGCACATATTCTCATCTATTCGATATCCTCAAGGGAATTTGTCCGAACGAGTTATGAGAGAATTAGGGAGAGTATTTCGCACCTATGTGAGCAATCGCCACAATGTGTGGTTCTCCAAGTTAGGAGATATTGAACGATGGTTCAATAGTACGTTCCATGAGAGTGTAAAATGCACTCCCTATGAAATTCAGTATGGTAGGAAGCCTACCAATGAGCTTGCTAGAATGCTAGGTTTGGTCACGGGAGAGGAGATTGGGAAGGATGTTTGTATCCAGCTGGCTAGGGACAACTTAATCAAGGCAGGGAATAAGCGTAGGCGCCAGCAGAAGCGGGTAAAGTTTGATTCTTTTGAAGTAGGCGATCAGGTGCTTCTGAGGGTTCCATATCCGTCTTCAGCTGTAGATAAGGAGATAGGGAAGTTTTTTCATCTATTTCAGGGGCCTTTTAAGGTGGTTAAACGTATTGGTGAGTGTGCCTATAGTTTAACGGACCAGGATGGTAAGTCTGTCAGTACACATAATATTAAGAATCTCCGTAGATATCACTCTGTAAAATAATATGGCATGGACTCTTAGAGAATCAGTCAACATAACGTGATGGCATGACAAAACTCAAGAGATGTGACGAAGAATGCTAGCCAGCAAAGTGGCATCGAGTGTTAGATGGATAGATGGTATGATAAGGCCTGTGCAGGCAAATACCATGGCTTGTGAAGCGATAGGGTCTCATGATGAGACGAAGAAAATGAAGTGGTAGACCTAAGACACTTGAGAGAAATCAGTGAGGCTAGGAAATGGACACAATAAGACATTCGAGAGAGTGAGAATGTGTGAAAATTTGACAAGTGTGTATGTATATATGTCTTCCAGGGTTTATTTATGTAATAGTGTAATTCTTTGTGTTTTCAGTGCGTTGCTTGTTTGAGTGTTTGTGATCCACACTTGTTTCACCCGTGTGAATCACATGGGGGCGTATTGTGACTGTTCCGGTCACAATGTTCCCAAACCCTTATTTGGTTGACTGCAAGAGAAGTCAGGTTAGGGTAATTTGTTCATACCATTTCTTTTCTTGTTCATCATCATCATTTAGGTTGTAGAATTTCATTTTATTTAGTGTATATATATCTTGTGTATCTCGGGGACTCAGTCAGGAATATTTCATTTAATTTGTATGGGAGATGTCAGTATACAAGACAGCGGATTGTGTAGGTAAGCTACAAGATGTTGCAACAGCAGGAAACTCTAGGCCAAATTTAGATTGGGCCGAGAATAACTTCCCTTGTCTTGAAGAAAGCTTTGTGTAAATTGTGTAAGGTTCTGACGTCAGAGAAGAGTTTCGCGCCACGAGTTGTAAGAAATATACATGGGTTCGAGATTATTGGTGTATTTTGTATGGGTTGGAGGGTATCATGACCCTGGCGGAGAAAGACGAAAACATGTGTTTACAAGATGAGAGGTGGGATTTTCGTGTATAGCGGGGCTTCACTTCTATTGTAGCGTCTGATTGGAAAGGTCGCGTTCTCGTAATTTGGCGTAGGCCTATTTGGAGAAACAGTTTGGTTGAAAGCATGGCTTGTGAATGTACTCGAAACGGCTACATATCACAACGATGTTATCTCTGTTAGCACAATTCAAGTTGGGTACGGAAGCACATTCATTTCTCTCGCAGAGATGTGGCTATGTAAACCAGTAAACATCTCTAACCTCAAACCACGTGTGGAAAATCTTAGAAATGCTGGGGAGAACTGATCTATCGAGCATGTCTCGTAGATTATCTGCTAGATCGTCGATGAGTGAGTAACAAACATCTTTATATTCCAACATTCATTTTGGGTCACATGTTTTCGTCATTGCCGAGGAGAGAAGATAGTAAACCATAGTCTGTTCGACGAGAGTCCCCGCCATATGTTTAAAGTTGATATTAATACACATATTTTGAAGGTTATAATTAGTTTTCTTTATAGGGAATTACACCTAATAGTTGAACGCCCAAATGATACCAGTTAGGTTGACCAAATGTGTGTCCAACACTCCACGACCCTGCCATTTCAATTGTGTGATATATGATGAAGTACTTCCGATCAAAAATAGGAGGATGATTTTGGGAAGTTTTAAATCAGTCGCCCAAGAAGGGCTGGTAAAAAGTTACAAAGCCAATAGCCCGCATCGCGAGTAGGCTATGTTCCACTTCGCAGACAGCATTGTAGTCACTCGTAACGTCCACTGCATTTGCTTGGAGAGCGGTGTCCACACTTAAATACCTAGCCGCACATGGCTAATATGTTTATACACATCGATGACATCTCTCCCAACACCTAAGGTTTCCATGCACTGTACATGGTTAAATATCTTCACTCGGAATGTACATGACGTTGAATTGCAATAGTCTTGGTGTGAGAAAAAGAAAGGATACCTTTTCAGTGAGCATAGGCTTCAGTAACAAGCCCCATAATGTATCACTGCACTTCGCTTCTCATCTACACATGCATTTAAATAACATGAAATGAGACGGATTCCTATAACTGAATATTGCCCGCATACAATGCCAGGCACTCTGTAAATTCAAGTTCTTATTCGACACTGAACTAATGTATATTGGCCCCAATACGTCACAACACGAAGTATAACCATAAACTGGCCACGCCGTGAATTTGTGATAACTTGGCACTTTTTCTTGCTGCCCGAAACAACATAGCGATACGAATCTTTACTTAGATGTACATGTCTGAGTTTAAAAATGATCTGTCTGTCGCCCGCATGCGTTCGCTTGCAGGCCACAGCTGGCACGCTATCACCCCTGCGCATGACGTAACGATCTATCTGTCATAGGTCGATATATTAAATCCATATTCTTGACGTTACAAAGGCTATTTCCATAAAAGCAATACAGCACTGTCTCTCTCTGCTGTAATATCGTACTTCAATATACATTTGACATCATAACTGTGCCTTATTTCCATATAATGTTCGAATATAAATGTCAATCTTCCCACTACTGCAAGGATCAAGGTCTCCCGCGCTCCTCGCAGCCTCTTCCGAAGGTTGTCGATGAGACACCAGCTGAGCCGAATGATCACATGGCTATTCGCGCACTCCAAACTAGGTCAAACCCTGTCATTTTCGGCAGCGGTTCGCAAAGGACAATGTACCGTAAATCAGACCAAAAAAAGAAACGGTACATCTCTCTCCGAATACCTCAAATAAAAGCTGGCTAGACTTTTATTTCATCATTCCAGATAATCCCGCTACAATACATAGACACATACAGAGTTAAACTAACTTCTTGTAGTATCTGCGCATGTTTTTGTTCCCTAAGCATCGAGCTATTCGGAACGTTTCCTCGGCTACAGTTTCACTAGCCTCTTCCTTATCTCTCTTTCATGGTATATCCCAGGTATATCCCAATGGTGGTGCAGAATTACGTGTTATCTCTAATTTCTTGTTCTTCCCTTTCTTCCATCCTTATCTTTATCCCTTTCTGGGGTTATTTCTCTAATCCATTGACGACTGGTATTTGACTGTATCAAATTGGACTGAGTCAAATTGGGTTGTACCAGACCGAACTGTCCCATCGCTCTAGACTGAAGAGGAACTCTTTTAGTAGGATATTCCAACAGTATAATCCCATTTCTTCCTTGGATTCTGGTTTCCATCTGCCCTTTCGCAATTTGAATATCGGCCTTCCAGAATGACCCCATTTGCTTCCTTAAGCCTTCTGTTTTACCATTACCCCCTAAGTTAATGTTTTCAAGTTGCGTTGGAACTACATTTATCTCAAAAGACCCTTTGTTCCTGACTTCGTTCATCTCTAATTTATTCCGATCAGCCTGAACTTCTGTGGAGTTTAATCCAATTTCAATATCTGTTAAGTTATCAGTTTGAGAATGGTGAAGAACATGAATCTTCCTATTGACATATTATTCTGGTTAGCTTCTACGGATTAACATCAGAATAGATATCTGTTATACCTGTCTGCATACAATCTAATCTAGTTTCTGTTACATTTTTACAGGTTTGCTTTACACCTGAGTCAGATTGGACAATTTCACCTAAGTCTGATTGAACATTTTCAACTTCAGACTTGATTTCAGTTCGACTAGTTGGAGTTTGATTCATACTAGTTTGCATTTGACTTTGACTGGATTCAACCTTAACAATTTTCGACTGAATGTTATCAATGTACGGTTCTATTTTTGCTTGACTAATCTGCATTTGACGTTGGCTAGCTCTAATATCTTTGTTGCCAGACTGAAGGTCATTTAAAGAGCTCAATATTCTATTTGCGAAAGCTTCTTGGATATTCATCTGTGCCTGAAGCAGTTGATAAAGTTTCTCAATCTCACTAGGAGATCATTTCCCCTCGTTCTCTGACATATCAAATATACACACATCAAAAAAAGTTTTGCATCACCTCGGTTCCCAGATCTCCGGCATATAGACGTTGACTGTGTATATTGTATCCAAGATACAGTCCCTTTGACTGTTCATAGATGTCACTAAAACTGCTCAAAGATGTAAACAACCATGCATGAGCAGGGCCTATTAGACGGAGGGGGTACGACAGCCGATCAGTTCCAGTCATTCCACCAGGACGAAGGTACGCTGCTCATGTTGTCTGTAGTTCTACCATGCCTAGAAGGTCAATACCGCAGTTCGATCGCGTCCGCATTGTTACTTTGTGTCAAGAAGGGATCTCAACAAGGGAAGTTTCCAGGCGTCTCAGAGTGAACCAAAGCGATGTTGTTCGGACATGGAGGAGGTACAGAGATACAGGAACTGTCGATGACAGGCCTCGCTCAGGCCGCCCAAGGGCTACTACTGTAGTGGATGACCGCTACTTACGGATTGCCGCTCGGAGGAACCCTGACAGCAATGCCACCATGTTGAATAATGCGTTTCGTTCAGCCACAGGACGTCGTGTTTCAACTCAAACTGTGCGCAATAGGCTGCATGATGCGCAACTTCACTCCCGACGTCCATGGCGAGGTCCAGCTTTGCAACCCCGACACCATGCAGCGCGGTACAGATGGGCCCAACAACATGCTGAATGGACCCCACGGAATTGGCATCACGTTCTCTTCACCGATGAGTGTCGCATATGCCTTCAACCAGACAATCGTCGGAGACGTGTTTGGAGGCACCCTGGTCAGGCTGAACGTCTTAGACACACTGTCCAGCGAGTGCAGCAAGGTGGTGGTTCCCTGATGTTTTGGGGTGGCATTATGTGGGGCCGACGTACGCCACTGGTGGTCATGGAAGGCTCCGAAACGGCTTTACGATACCTGAATGACATCCTCCGACCCATAGTGCAACCATATCGGCAGAATATTGGAGAGGCATTTGTCTTCATGGACGACAATTCTCGACCTCATCGTGCACATCTTGTGAATGCGTTCCTTCAAGATAACGACATCGCTCGACTACAGTGGCCAGCATGTTCGCCAGACATGAACCCTATCGAACATGCATGGGATATGTTGAAAAGGGCTGTTTATGGACGTCTTGACCCACCAACCACTCTGAGAGATTTACGCCGAATTGTCGTTGAGGAGTGGGACAATTTGGACCAACAGTGTCTTGATGAACTTGTGGATAGTATGCCACGGCGAATACAGGCATGCATCAATGCAAGAGGACGTGCTACTGGGTATTAGAGGTAGTGGTGTGTACTGCAATCTGGACCACAAATGCTGAAAGTCTAGCTGTATGATGGTACAACATGCAATGTGTGGGTCTCATGAGCAATAAAACGAGCTGAAATGTTGTTTGTGTTGATCTCTATTCCCTTTGTATTTAACGGTTCCGGAACTCTTGGAACCGAGGTGATGCAAAACTTTTTTTGATGTGTGTATATCAATCAAAAGCTGAAAAAGATGGACACCACTCCACCAAACAAAGCATAGACATCACAGAGTAAACCACATTTGCCATCATACGAACTTCTTGATTGTGTTGCGTTAACTAAAATATAATTAAAATTACCAATCAGTGATTAATGTTAGAATCTAGGAATTCCCAGAACCTACTCATACTATGCGTGATGATTTATATCAGTATATATCCTAAGTATTCCTATTATGACCATCTTTAAATTAATGAAAATGGTTTTACATTTAAAATGGGCTCAGAAATACCCATCCGCCGGTTGCAAGAAAATGGGACACCTTGAATGCAGCTCACCCACGAGCTACATCACAAAGCCCTACTCGACTGATCAAGTCAATTCAGATTTTCAGAGAATGTCTTTCATTGATCTCGGCTCTAGTCGTATATTATTTCCAAATCAGTGTAGCACCACTTAAAAACCCACAAAATCTATTAATGGTTGCAATTCTACACGTATGCCGTGTAGATCAAGAATACTCTTAATTGCTTTATTCACGAATGAATTCCAACATCTTGTGCTAAAAACAATGGTGAACCACTATTTCCCGACGTTCATTCAACGAGTTCACAATTGATCGCTGTAATGTTGTCGGAATTGACTAGCACATAACGTCACCACGTGTTCGAAAGGAAGATTCGAAACGATCATGAAATGGCGTCATATCACCAGTCAGATGCCCTTCCACGAGGTTCGACATCTATAATGGCCTCAAACTACGTTCTCGTCTCTGGTATTCCAGTTTTCACGAGTCCATCAACTGTATGCCATTTTACTCAATTGGCACCTCCCATAAAGACACGATATCTCTATTCGATGCCCCATAAGTCTGGGCCGCCAATTTACTGAATTGGCGCATCCCATAAAGACACGATATCTCTATTCGATCCCCACGGTTATGGGGGCCAATTTACTGTACCCGAAAATACCTACCCTTTACCTGTTGATATCCCTGGATGGTAACTGGATCGTTGAACCTGAAAACCCCCGGCTCAGAAAAATCCCCAGATCCTACCAACAGGAGAAGGGAGTATCAGGGTGCAGCATTAAGCAAGACCAAAGCATAGCAGCAAACTGCTCTAAGAACACGAGAATCGTGGGAAATCACCCTCTCAGGAGTGTGGGAAACTCTAGAAATATCTAGCTGTGGCCCTCCTAATGCGACCTCTTTATACTTCTGTAAATCATCACATCGCTCGATTAAAAGAAATGACAAGAATATTTATTTCCAAAAAGAAAATCTGACAGATGGTCAGACCAGAATGTCCTTGGCTAGACACAGAAACAAAGAAAGTAGGCACTAATATCATGCCAATAAATGCATCAGCAGTCCCCATGGACCAAGAATGCATTTGACCCTCAATTGAAATTATTAATAATATGAACAACAGGTGATCCAATAAGAAGCAAAAAAAATAATAATCAAAGAAATCACCTTTATGGTTCTTCCACCGATTCCAACATTTTCAAACACGCGAATTAATTCAGATATATATTTACTTATTTAAAGCGAAATCATTATTAATATTATTACACCCTCAGATGTAAATGCCTTCCCAAACAGGTAATTCTGCACTCGTCATTGGTGCTTTGTCATAACCGATATTGTATAAATTATATTGCCTTAGCAATGTAGTCAAAATCTATTTTATCAATCAAGCACTTAAGCTAAAAAGACGTGAAATTCGTAATTCAAAATCTCTAAAGATTCAATAATTTCTCAGTATTAATGTACTTATTTAAATTCATCCAGAATTTATAGTATATCGATCATGAATCATATCTAACATTTGCTTAAATCTTATAAATTGAGTACAACCGAAGAATTAATTAAATGGGGATGCCACACAAAAAACAAACTCTGAGGCTTGACAAAAACTAGATCCATAATTGGAATTACCAATTTATCAATAAATCGTAACAAGAAATGCAAAAGAGAACAAAAACTATGTTCTTTCAAAAACATTCGGAAATTAGTATAAACTTGCACTGAAATACTGTCATTATAATGGTCACTCATGACCTCGATTTCTGAATACAGGTGGGCATTACCACCAACATCACAAAGTTTATATTTTTATAATCGCATTACACATTATACTTTCACTAGCATCATAACATTAACGTACCTCAAGGAGTACTACCGTAAATATATTATACGCCCATTGACGTTTCTTCACACATTATCACACACATGGTGATTATTTTATTCAATAACCAGTATTCAGATATATTCAGCTGTGTTTCTTAACTATTATGTTTTCTCATTCCAATGCATCATAAATTTAACATGAGTGGCTACTTAATCAAGTCCACTGGATTACAAAAAGCTTGCCTTGCAGAGTTGTATTTACAGTCACATAAGAATTCGCTTCCCTTTAAAGTTAATCCCTGGGATTTATCTCAACAAAGATTCTTGTTCTTCAAATAGTACTCTTAAGCAAGGTTCTAATCAAGAAAAACTCGAAAGACTGAATCAAAATTCAGTTATAGCAATATTAATTAATTTAAAGATCATCAAGGTGTATCCAAGTACACGTGGCTACAAAATCAAACGTTAAAGTTTATCAGACGAGAATAGAAATGTCCCCTCAAGAGAATTCACGAAAATCAGACTGGGTCTACAACATGTATCCAGGTAACGACTCAAGTTAACTCCTGTTGACACATTAGAATCCAGTATGTCATCGTTCACCCTCAAGATAAAAAAAAATCCCCATTCTAAAAGAATGATCAAACTTCACATTCTATACTGTATTGTAATAATTATAATGCAAGAGCGCATAGGCAAATTCGAATCTCGCAATTGTCGAACACAAAGATAATAGAACGACAACCCCTCAAGCCATAGCTTGATAAAAAAAAACACCAAGAAGTACTCAAAAAAAATGGAAAATTCCAAATCCACAAAGAAAAAGAAAATTCCCCTTGGGAATACCGTAAATTTCTTCCCCTATGTAGATCTGTTCTCCACAATCAAGAAGTTCGGAATAAATTTAATGAATTTAATTAATTAAATGATTAAGCTAAAAAATAAACAATCAATTCATAATAAAATATTATAAAATGAGTGCACCTGAATAACCAGGCCTAAACTCGACTGCAAATGAAGTCACACAGACCATGGGACGGTCATGCATAAACTTCACTTCACAGTCATACTACTCAAAATGTATAACAGGTGGCAATGTGTTTTCACTGGACTATCTACTTTGCAACGCTACGTGAAAAAATATTCCTCTACCTGGATGAAGACTCTCGAAGGCGATATGAAGCGTAAGAATGCCCACCAACTGATTCCAACATGGTATAGCAGGACTGCACGGATCCATTCCAATTTCCAATGAACGCACTGGGAATTTCTTACTCCAATGTCCCAAGTTCACTGATGGTAAATGAACTGCTTTCTCATCTCGGAAATTGTCCTAGCTCGAATTTCGAGTAGTTCCAACCCGGCCCGAAAATAAATCACGCGCGCGTATGCAACATCGCGATAATCAGGTGGACACATGACGGTAGCCTGAGTTATTTTCGGCTGCATGTTACCAAAAGTTTATGTTCCACAGGCCAATAGCCCGCATCGCGAGTAGGCTATGTGCCACTTCGCAGGCAGCATTGTTGTCACTCGTAACGTCCACTGCATTTGCTTGGAGAGCGGTGTCCACACTTAAATACCTAGCCACATATGGCTAATATGTTTATACACATCGAAGACATCTCTCCCAACACCTCAGGTTTCCATGCACTGTACATGGTTAAATATCTTCACTCGGAATGTACATGACGTTGAATTGCAATAGTCTTGGTGTGAGAAAAAGAAAGGATACCTTTTCAGTGAGCATAGGCTTCAGTAACAAGCCCCATAATGTATCACTGCACTTCGCTTCTCATCTACACATGCATTTAAATAACATGAATTGAGACGGATTCCTATAACTGAATATTGCCCGCATACAATGCCAGGCACTCGGTAAATTCAAGTTCTTATTCGACACTGAACTTGATGTATATTGGCCCCAATACGTCACAACACGAAGTATAACCATAAACTGGCCACGCCGTGAACTTGTGATAACTTGGCACTTTTTCTTGCTGCCCGAAACAACATAGCGGTACGAATCTTTGCTTAGATGTACATTCGTCTGAGTTTAAAAATTATCTGTCTGTCGCCCGCATGCGTTCGCTTGCAGGCCACAGCTGGCACGCTATCACTCCTGCGCATGACGTAACGATCTATCTGTAATAGGTCGATATATTAAATCCATATTCTTGACGTTACAAAGGCTATTTCCATAAAAGCAATACGGCACTGTCTCTCTCTGCTGTAATATCGTACTTCAATATACATTTGACATCATAACTGTGCCTTATTTCCATATAATGTTCGAATATAAATGTCAATCTTCCCACTACTGCAAGGATCAAGGTCTCCCGCGCTCCTCGAGGCCTCTTCCGAAGGTTGTCGATGAGACACCAGCTGAGCCGAATGATCACATGGCTATTCGCGCACTCCAAACTAGGTCAAAACCTGTCATTTTCGGCAGCGGTTCGCAAAGGAAAATGTACCGTGAATCAGACCCAAAAAAACGGTACAGTACCCATTGCAATAGGTAGCCTTTCTAATGAAATCTACTTAAAAGTAAAGTGGAATACGGAAGGGACAGAGATTGTAAAAATAGTTCATGAACAGAGGTACGGCAATGGATCTATTTGGTGCAATGTTTCTAATTTCCATAAAAAGAGGAAGGCACACGAACGTTTTAGAATTGTGGGCGTCAAACAGAACAGGAATACTAATTCTTAGAGCAGTATTTAGTTACTAGCGCTTTCTTTTCTTCTGTTTCTTCTTACTTTATCATCATCATCATCATCATCATCATCATCATCTGGGCCAATGACCATGTAGTCAGGTCTGTTTATCATCATCATCTGGGCCAATGACCATGTAGTCAGGTCTGTCTATCATCTTCATCTGGGCCAATGACCATGTAGTCAGGTCTGTTTATCATCATCATCTGGGCCAATGACCATGTAGTCAGGTCTGTTCATCATCATCATCATCTGGGCCATTGACCATGTAGTCAGGTCTGTTTATCATCATCATCTGGGCCAATGACAATGTAGTCAGGTCTGTTTATCATCGTCATCTGGGCCAATGACCATGTAGTCAGGTCTGTTTATCATCATCATCATCATCATCATCATCATCTGGGCCAATGACCTTGTAGTCAGGTCTGTTTATCATCATCATCATCATCTTGGCCAATGAAAAAGTAGTCAGGTCGGTTTATCATCATCATCTGGGCCAATGACCATGTAGTCCGGTCTGTTTATCATCATCATCATCTGGGCCAATGACCATATAGTCAGGTCTGTTCATCATCATCATCATCTGGGCCAATGACCATGTAGTCAGGTCCAGTGGCGTACCGACGGGGGGTTAGGGTTTAACCCCCCCAGATACATTAGTTTACAGGACTCCTTATATTGTCCCATCTATCACCTGGAAAATATTTTGAATTGCTGCCAGTGAGGTTCTTTAGGCTACTCCTTTGTAATATATTTTTAACGTGAACATGTTCTTCGCCTGGTAAATGACCTCCACTCAACTCGCATCGAGAATTCTCCAGCTTTGGCGCTAGCCACTGGTTTTGGCATGGGGTAAACACCCTTAAACTACATGTTAAACGGAGCAAGAGGGGCAGATGACCTCGCTGTTCTTCCATTTAAAGCAATAATAACCAACTACACTAGGCGAAATATCAAAATTGTCGTTTTACTGGTAAAGTGTGCGATTGGTAACTATCGTAACGCAGCTTCGTGCTGCTTTAAACGTGTATATCTGTGAACTGCCAGATCGTTAGTCGCACTTTTTTCCGAGTTTATTTGTAATGCGTAATGCGATGGATTTATTACTAAAAAACCAAGAGTAGATGTTACATGCAACACTGCCATTGCAAGTAGTTCATCTTTAGGAATTGAAAATGAACTTGAAGAATTATCGGCTACTACCAAGCCGGCTACCGACCAAATACATCGAACAGACTTAGGAGGTTATGCTGGCCAACAGGTGTGTTTACA
Organism: Meconema thalassinum; assembly: GCA_946902985.2. Lineage (NCBI taxonomy): Eukaryota > Metazoa > Arthropoda > Insecta > Orthoptera > Tettigoniidae > Meconema > Meconema thalassinum. The sequence goes on along the minus strand of OX336390.1, from coordinate 414,792,908 downwards.
ATATGATTCATGATAATCGCTATTTCTGTAACTGATTTGCATTTCGATGCTTTACCTATTATGTTATACCGGTATTTGTATGGCCTTGGCCTACGTATGTGTCGGTACATGTTAATTATTTCAATGTTGTGATTTACTTTTTTCTTTAGATTGATGATTATCTGAAAAATGAACTGTTGGAAAATGCCTGGACACCTGGAAGCAATTTTAATTTCCCTTTATCGGGTCCAAGGAATCTGAAATTTCAGTTGAACTGGTTATCAGAGTGGAAATGGCTAGATTATTCTCCTTCAAAGAACGGAGCCTTTTGTAAATATTGTTCGTTGTCTTGCACCGTTGTTGGGAAGCAATCTTCATCGCCAGGTAAACTAGTAAAATTTCCTTACATGAACCGGAAAAATGCGAAGGAGGATTTCAAAAAACACCAAGAAACCAAGTATCATATGGATGTACGGAAAAGGCTGCGAACTTTCTCGCCATATACAAAGGTACAAAACCAGCTGTTGACGTAAGCTTGGATAGGGGTGTTCAATCCAACATATTATGCAACAGGGAGAAACTCATACCAATAATTAAATCAGTGATTTTCCTTGCTCGAATGGGAATTGCTTTCCGTGGTCACAGGGATTCGGGACCTGTAAATTTAGATGAGCCTCTCAAGAAAGGGGAGGGAAATTTCAGGTTTCTTCTCAAGTTTCGAGCAGAAGCTGAAGGAACATTTGATGACAACATCCTTAAATGCAACATACGTAAGCCCACGGATTCAGAATGAAATTATTTCATCTTTGAATGACATTATATTGAAAAGGTTAGTCGATCAGGTGAAAAAAGCTAAATACTTTTCTGTTCTTGCTGACGAGACCACAGTCATCAGCGGTGTGCAGCAAATGTCACTATGTGTCCGTTTCGTTCAAGATAATTCCGTACATGAGGAGTTTCTGCAATGTATTGCTATCAATGATGCTTCTGGGTTAGGCCTTGCGAATAGCATATTGTCTGGTTTGAAAAGTGTGGGACTGGATGCAGAATATCTCGTATGCCAAGGTTATGATGAGTGGATCCTACAGAGGTGCTCAGGCCATTGTACGAAAACAGTTTCCCAAAGCCCAGTATGTTCACTGTAGTGCTCACTGTTTAAACCTGACCATTTCTGAAAGGTGTAGTGTTGCAGAGATTAAGAACTGTATGGGTACAATTGACAGAGCGTATGCCTTTTTAGTACTTCACCAAAGAGGCAGGATGTGTTGACAAATGAAGTTGAAAGTATGGAAGAGAAACCCCGAGTGAGTAAACTCAAGAAGTTATGTGCAACGAGATGGATTGAAAAGCACGAGTCTGTTCGTTCTTTCATTGAACTTCTGAAACCGTTATTGTTGGCATTAGAAAAAATAGCAGCATGGGTTGATAAGAAGGCAGCGACAGATGCGCAACTTCTTCTGTGCGCTATCAGCAAATTTGAGTTCTTGATAAGTGTATTTGTCATTCATGAAGCATTTCAAATCACACTTCCTCTCAGCAAATACCTTCAAACTGAAAATTTGGATCTCAGTCAAGCAATCAACGCCTCAATGAATGTTAAGAGGTCTCTTGAAGAAATGAGGGCAGATGCAGACGCAAGGTTTTTGTGTGCATATAATTCGGTTTTAGAGTTCTGCAAAGAATTTGGAGTGCCTGTAGTTCAGCCTCGAACTGTTGTTCGACAAACGATGAGGAACAACGTTTCATCTAACGATCCGGAAGAATATTATAGGCGGGTTATTTTCATCCCATTTCTTGAAGAAACTATTTCATCACTTGATGATAAATTTGTCTCCCATAAAGAAACTCTTCAGCCATTGCAAACGCTAGTTACCACAACAGAAGACGAACTATCCAACCAAAGCATAGCTGAAGTAGAAAATGTAGCTGAATTTTATGGACTTCCCCTTAATATTAGAGGCGAGCTACTTCTCTGGAAACAAACTCTGAAATCTATTGAAAAGAAGGCAAAGAGTGCTATAGATGCTTTGTCAATATGCAATAAGAACATGTTTCCAGTTGTGTATAACCTGCTTGTCATCATGGCTACCTTACCTGTCACAACCTGCTCGTGTGAAAGATCGGTTTCGTCCTTAAAATTCTTGAAGAACTATTTAAGGAATTCAACTAGTGAAGAACGCCTTAATGGATTAGCTTTGATGTTCATTCATGATACTGTTGATGTTTCAATTGAGGAAGTACTGAATGACTTGTCTGTCAAACCTAGAAGGCTTGATATATGATTGAAGTAGACTTGTTTAAGTCCTTCAACAAATTCCAGGGCAAATATCTACTTAATCAGATTCTTTGGTTTAGCCCGATTGACAAATGAGACATTTCTTTTTGTCCGTTTGTATCTAGTGCATTATCTATATTGGGCTAAACTCTTTTCCGTATTTTTTATTAATCTTTTATGTTTTCAATTGTGTTTGTAATATTGTTTAAAGTGCTGAAAAATATAGTTAAAATAGTTTTCATGCAAAGAGAATCATCATATATCTATTCTTTCATTAGTATATAGATCCCTCCTCTGGCGCTCACAAGCGACCGATCGTGCCAAATGAGCATTCAAATGAAAGAGAATAGACATTAGCAGTGACGAATTGCACTCTAATTTCATAAATATCAATAATTTCTTTAAAAATGACTTTAAAATTTTTACGAAGTGTGAGATTTGTCGATACTGTTGCTGTACGAAAATATGCTCCGTAATTGCTGTCCACTTCACATTTTGGGCGCTGTGACGCCTGTTTCGTGTCATTTTAACATTATGAGGTCTTTCCTTTATCATTTTGCATGGATTTCAGAAACAGTAAGTCAAAGGAATGAGTACTCAAATCGTATAATTTCAAAAATATCGAATAACTGGTGAGTGTTACAGCCAAGATAAATCAATGGACTCAGCACACAAATGACATTAGCAGTGACGAATTCCATTCTAATTTCATAAATATCAATTTTTGTCAGAAGTGTGCGATTTGCAAATACTGGAGCTCTAACATGCTGCAATTAATTCTCTCGTTATAAACCTATCGGGGAAGGGTGGTTTATGAACATGCGAGATTTCTCGCTTGGGTCCGGTAGTGTTTATTTAACTGAGTTGTTACTTTTTATGAATTATATTCGAATTATTTTTATTATAGGACATTACTGTGAATGAACCCCCCCCCCCCCCTAGAAGGAAATCCTGCGTACGCCACTGGTCAGGTCTGTTTATCATCATCATCATCATCTGGGCCAATAACCATGTAGTCAGGTCTGTTTATCATCATCATTATCTGGGCCAATGACCATGTAGTCAGGTCTGTTTATAATCATCATCTGGGCCAATGGCCATGTAGTCAGGTCTGTTTATCATCATCTGGACCAATGACCATGTAGTCAGGTCTGTTTATCATCATTATCTGGGCCAATGACCATGTAGTCAGGTCTGTTAATCATCTTCATCTGGGCCAATGACCATGAAGTCAGGTCAGTTTATCATCATCCGGGCCAATGCAATGACCATGTAGTCAGGTCTGTTTATTATCATCATCATCTGGGCCAATTACCATCTAGTCAGGTCTGCTTATCATCTTCTGTACAATTATCATTATCATCTATTAGACTGTGGTGTGTGAGTGTGTCTGGTGGCAGTTGCATGTTTATTAGGTATAGTTCATTGTTTCATTAGACTGTGATGTGTGAGGGTGCATGTGAGTGTGCCTGGTGACGGACTGTTTTAGTGGTAGTACTTGTTGTTGGTGGAACGTAAATAATGTTTCGATAGTAGAATTGCTCTTTACTTATTCTGAAAGGGAGTAGCAGCCTTTCAGAATAAATCAGTTCTTTACTTGTCTTATAGACGGTTAAGATATTGATAATATAAGCCATCTAATGGCTACACTGCGTTCTGCTGCACGGTTGAAAGAAACGGGAAACTACTGCCGTAATGCTATTCCCGAGGATATGCACCTCTCTATGCATAATTACATGTGATGATGGCCTCCTCCCTTGTAAAAATTCAATCCGGAGATAAACTAGTCCCCCGTTCGGATATCCGGGTGGGGACTACTCGAGAGAAGTGACAAATAGGAAATCTGACATTCTACGGATCGGAGCGTGGAATGTTAGATAGAAGTCTGCTAGGAGATGGAAGGTTAGAAAACTTAGAAAGGGAAATGGATAGGTTGAGGTTGGATTTGGTTGGGATTAGTGAAATGCGCTGGCAGGAAGTACAGGACTTTTGGGCAGGTGACTATAGGGTTGTAACAGTAATTAATGCCCCATGTTGGTAGCGACAAGTGTAACAGTTTTGCTAGCCCACACGTTGAGCGACAAGTGTATCGGTTTGGCTGCCCCTAACTGTTGGGTGATAAATGTAACTGTTTACCTTTGCCTAAGCTATGTTGTTTTAATGGGCGCCAAGACCTCAACGCAATGCTGAAATCTAAATTTGTATTTAACAACGTCTAGCTCTGGTAGAACACCTTCAAGAATCTATTCACTCAGATCGTGGTATGATTTGATCATTAACCCAACAAACAATTGTATCAGGAGAAGGAATTGGTCTATATCTAATGCTACCTACTGAAAGCAAAGATTGCATTGTAAAAGAATTGAATTTATTATATAAAACAAGTATAGCAAAATTAATAATAATAATAAGTTTAAAATTTAAATTCGAGCGTTGCGATTTTAATATTACCGATAGAAAATTACGTGAAAACGGAGTCTGATAAATTATTGATTTTACTCTTATTCCCAAGCTATGAAGTTACTGAAATATGAAATATAAAACAAGGAGAAATGAGAGATTGCGTATTTCTGCGTCATTCGCGCTTACCACTGGAAATTGCCAAGGCATTTCCCTCGTACTGGATGATGCTGTGTGCTTCCCACAGTCTCCTGGACGTCGTCATCTCCGTCGATATTTGATGATATACTTGTAGATTTGGTGACTTTATGGTCCTAACATCGGAGCCATACCCTCGTACAACCAAACTGGTTAAGTTTTAAACAGATAGTTCTCCACTCCACGGAACATCGGAGCGACACACACTTGCAACCGAACTAGTCAAGTCTTTCCCAGATTGTCCCCCACTCCACGGAACATCGGAGCGACTCCCGCGTGCAACCATACTCGCTAAGTTCTACACAGATTGTCCTCCCTCCACGGCGCGCCGAACGATATATGCACACGTCAGCTCCCCACCTCGGTACCGACTTCCAGCTTACGTGGTCTCCACTGAATGGCTGCTCCCCACGTGCTACTACCCCTTCTCTGGCTCATTACACACGGCGCGCGGATGATGAAGTCGATTTCCGTTCCAACTATCCGCCTTTTCTTGACGCTGCGACCCACGCTTGCGTAAAACTTCTTGACAAGAATCAGCCTGTACCTGAATTTCCAGTGAGTCATGTCTCTCATAATATCCTAACTGACGAAACTCCGTAAAATTCCGTAATCACATAATTTTCTATGATATTGTCGTTCGTAATAATTTGCTTGATAGCGTTTTCTAAGATATAGAAAACCTATCTGTATGCTTATAATTTTTATAAAATGTTCCGAAAATATCTTAATAATAATTATAATAAATTAATAATAATAATAAATTAACATGAAAAATTCTCTTGGCTGATCAATTTGCCGCGTAAATAAATATAGAATGGCTTCCTACTGACTTATGCCAGTGGCATAAAAACCCCTCGAAAAACACGTTACATATTCGCCTCGGATCATCGGATGATTTACCGTGACGACGGTCCATTATCCAATTATCCCAGACACGTATATAAACCCCATCCAAAATACATATTACATAAATGAAATCACCCTAAATTACAGATATATACACTCATAATTTTTCTTCACGCACTTTGCGTCAAAGTTTGTTGTCACTATGGATTGGACTTTGCAACCAGGCCAAATGTTTTACATATAGAATAGTGTTCCACGGATATTTCCGCCTCTCAAATTTCCCTATGTTGGAAAAATAGACATAATTACTGTGTGAGCACTATGTATATGATGTCATATCACACGCTCTGAAGGTGTTCTGATATATTTATATCACCATAGAACTTCCTAATTTCACTGGAGGTCCCTTCCTTATGGTGAAATTTAATCTCACTTATCACTGAGCACACGATCACACTATTGTGCCAGCGCATCGTGACCATAATACTTGATCTCTCTTTATAAAAGATGAAATTAATATTGACTTCTGAAAAAAAAAAAACAGTAAATGCGCATTACATATAACACCAAATATTTCTGTGCCGTAATCGCCCTGTCTTGTTAAGTTCCCGTAGACCATATTCTACTTAATACTAGTTCTCAACACAGACCAGTTCTCCTCACACAAATAATACCTTTGTACAAATTACCTTAAATTACACACTTACAAATCTCACATGGCGAGGCCGTAAACAGAAATCACGTGTGCTGTTATGTATGAGTTTCATGAAGGACTGTCTCGCATTCTGATGGCCCATCTTTTGTCCCGTGGACGCCTTAAGCAAAAATACCCTGTCCAAGCGCTCACCCATCTCTTGGGGACAAATGGGAATTCACCAGCACTACCAAATTCTGGCCTTGGTGTATCGAGACATTTTAGTGCTCAAGAGCATCCGACAATCCCGTCATATTTCCCTGTACCTTAAAAACTCTCATTTACTTACATACTACCCCCCTGTGTGACTTCTGATACGCCTGCCTGGAAGACCATCTCCTCCCACGCACCTAATACCACACTTACTCATTTGATAGGCTGGCTCGCCAGCTAAACATCCTCACTTTATGACACATACTTTCGGAGACTATGTATATTATACGTCCCGTATAATCTGTTTCCCTCACTATTCTCCAGCACATATGCTGTTTTCCCAATACGTTTGGAAACTATAAATGTTACTGCATCACCTGCTTCCAACCTTGCAAGTGGCTCCCTTAAATGAACGTCATCACGTTACTCCACTAGCATATTTCTCAGTGTCTGTAACGATGCCCTGTTGCTACTGTCCACACATGCTAACCCTACTTTCCTCTGGAGTAACACCTCTACTTGACACTCTATGACCTAAAAATGTCACTTCTGACTGACAGAATGACGACTTAGGCAGCTTCAAAGTGAACCCTGCCTGATCTAACTTCTGAAAAACTATATTTAAATGACGTAGATGCTCCTCAAAACTGCGTGAACTAATTACCATATCATCTATGTAAATGGTTACAAACTCTCCTGTGTCATCCCCTAATGCGATGTTTAAAGCCCTAATTAAAGCTGCTGAACTACTCTTTAACCCATAAGGTGTTCTACAAAATTGATAAAGGTTATATTTATGACTAAAAGCTGTAAATGGTCTATCTTCGTACATAAGTGGCACTTGCCAAAAACTGGAACTCAAATCTACACAAGTGAAATACTTCTTCCCCTCAAATGTTTGCATTAATTCCTCTATTGACATAGATTTCAGCTGATCTGAACTAATTCTACTGTTAACCAAACGAGCGTCTAAACAAATACGAACTGTGCCGTCGGTTTTGGGTACCGTGATCAAAGAATTAACATACGGACTGTTAGAGTGCTCAATAATCCCATCTTCAAGCATCTGGTTAATTTGTGCCTCAACTGCACTCTGATAAGCGACAGGTACAGGATATCTATGTCCTGTGAATACTGACCTATCAATAACGTTCAATGAATGTGTATAGCAATTGGCCATACCAATGCGATCCTCAAACCCTCTCCTATTACACAATAACACATCATAGAGCCGAACACACTGTTCATCCTCTATATTTCCCTGAAATGCAGCATCACGTAACGAGTCCTTTAGACTTCCGTTCGTAATCACACTGCCCACTAAACATGGAGAACCCCGCTCTACGGCTGGCGATATCTCATTTAAAGTACAAATCACACCTACAATACTACTTCTCTGAATATGGTCATTGAACGCTACTTCTACTTCAGAATCTTCCCATTTAAATTTCAAACTCCCTACATCATAACATAAGTTACCCGACACTCTACTTAGCCACTCTGAACCCAAGATAACACTGAATACCAAATTTGGAATTACAAGGCAAATCTGCTTCTCTACATGATTATTAATTTTAATGTCTACTAAAACTTGCTTAGAAATTACTTTAGACCTCTTCCCAACAGCTGTGATAACAAAAGTGCTTTTAATTGGCATCTCCTCAAAATTTACTCCAGTTCCTTTCATTTTATCATAAAATGCACTATTTATGCAACTCTTCATACAACCACTATCAATTAAAACATCTGTGTACGCCTCGGACACGTTAAATTTAACTATGGGGCTCTTACTAACCACTTCCTGAATAATACCTTCATCATTTAGTTCATGTAATAATTCATTTCTTACATTTAGGTCATAGGGTTCCTGTATAATTGTATGGACAGGGCATGCTACAGACTGAGATTCTGACCTTACTTCGCAGCCTGGTTCGCGTTTAAAGAACCGCTACAGCTGGCCGTAGTACTACTAACTACTGAACTGGTCTGGCTGTTCTGGGCTGTGTTGTCATTGTTTGGCTGTATACTACCACTAGGCTGTCCTCTTCCTTGACCCCTGGTTGTAATTATTGTCATTATAATTTCTCCCTTGATTTCCCCTGAAATCATTGTTTCTCCCTTGATTTCCCCTGTAATCATTGTTCCTCCCTTGATTTCCCCTGAAATCATTGTTCCTCCCTTGATACTGATTACCATAGCCATTTCCTCTGTTCTGATTTAGCTGATTATTATTATTTCTATTTTGAGGGTTGGCCCCTTCGCCACCGTTCCCTTGAACTTCCTGATGCCTGGCTTCATTAGGCCTATTATTATTATTACCCTGGTTCCTATTGAAATTGTCCTCATAACCCCCTCTCCCTAGTGCATCAAATGTGCTTAACAAATTTTCTACTTGTGATAAGTCTTTACATTCTGGATACAAGCAGCCTCCTTGATCCTATAGGGAAAGTGCCTAAGTAGCAACCTCACCACATCACTTTCCTCCTTCAAGCCATCCAGATATTTACACACTAATACCTGCCCTAAAAAGTATTCGGTCATGGTGGAGCTTCCTTTAGGGTTATATTTACCACACACTACTCCCTCACGATGCTGCGACTGAATAACCTCATTCCAGAACTTTTCACAGAATTTCATTTTAAAATCATTGATATCGGTAAACTTGTCTCTGTAGACAGCAAACCAATTCCTCGTTTCCCCCACAAACACTTGTTCTAAAATTTCAACTACCTGGCACCACTCAATACTACCATTTTTCAACCTCTCCCCGAATTTATTTTCTATAGTGTTCATGAACTCCATTGGGCACCCCTGTCGATTGCTGAACTTACCCAGTTCTACCTCCCTGTGTGTGCTATTCACAAAAACTGGCCTATTCTGACTATTTTCTTGCCTGATCCTAGCTTTTAATTTTAACTCTAATTCTGCGATTTTCTCCTCAGCCTTCCTCTCAATACTGTTTACTGTTAATTTAATGTTTCCTTCTGATTATTCTACTTTATCATATAGCTTTGCTTGTTTCTCCTCAATCTTGCTAATGCTCTCTCTATTACTCTCTCTTAAATCATTTACTTCTGCAACTATTTGTGAGTGGACTTTCTCAATTCTACCCCCCAGCTGTTCCTTAACCTCTTTAGTAGCTACCTGAATTTTGTCAATTTCTCCCCCCAATTGCTTTTTGACCTGCTGTATTTCCAGTTGCACTAGTTCTTTTAAATTTTCAGCCTGTGTACTGATTCTAATTTCCAACTCTCCCTGTACTTTTCCTAATTTTCTGTCTACATCTGCAATAATCTCTTTAGCCTTTTCTTCCATCACCCCCCTGATCTCACCTCTAATCAGTTCGAATTTGTCACTCATTTCCCTACTGTTTTGTTCTAATTTAGCATTTAAAGTTTCAGTACTCTCTCTATTTTCCTTACTGTTTTGTTCTAATCTGGCGTTTAAAGTTTCATTACTCTCTCTATTTTCCCTACTGTTTTGTTCTAATCTGGCGTTTAAAGTTTCATTACTCTCTCTATTTTCCCTACTGTTTTTGTTCTAATTTAGCATTTAAGGCATCTGTACTTTCTTTATTTTCCCTACTGTTTTGTTCTAATCTGGCGTTTAAGGCATCTGTACTTTCTTTATTTTCCCTACTGTTTTGTTCTAATCTTGCATTATTCTGTTCTAACTTTGCATTTAAGGCATCACTACTAACTTTGTTCTGATACATAAACTCGAGAAGTAAAGTTTTTAATTCTGGTTGGCCGCCTACACTCCCTGTTTCAGTATCGGGATTTACCTCCGCTACCCCGGTACTACCATCACTCGACATACTGCTCGTATCATCACTCTCCCGTTGATGACCACTAGGTAACCTCATCTGTCTTTCTTTCTCATCCCCCATAATGATATACACTGATACAGACAAATAACCCCCAAAATACAGGCACGGAAATATATACCCTTCTCCTTCCACAAATGTTATTAGGTTTTCATCCCCACGTTGGGCGCCAAGTGTAACAGTAATTAATGCCCCATGTTGGTAGCGACAAGTGTAACAGTTTTGCTAGCCCACACGTTGAGCGACAAGTGTATCGGTTTGGCTGCCCCTAACTGTTGGGTGATAAATGTAACTGTTTACCTTTGCCTAAGCTATGTTGTTTTAATGGGCGCCAAGACCTCAACGCAATGCTGAAATCTAAATTTGTATTTAACAACGTCTAGCTCTGGTAGAACACCTTCAAGAATCTATTCACTCAGATCGTGGTATGATTTGATCATTAACCCAACAAACAATTGTATCAGGAGAAGGAATTGGTTTATAACTAATGCTACCTACTGTAAGCAAAGATTGCATTGTAAAAGAATTGAATTTATTATATAAAACAAGTATAGCAAAATTAATAATATTAATAAGTTTAACATTTAAATTGGAGCGTTGCGATTTTAATATTACCGATAGAAAATTACGTGAAAACGGAGTCTGATAAATTATTGATTTTACTCTTATTCCCAAGCTATGAAGTTACTGAAATATGAAATATAAAACAAAGAGAAATGAGAGATTGCGTATTTCTGCGTCATTCGCGCTTACCACTGGAAATTGCCAAGGCATTTCCCTCGTACTGGATGATGCTGTGTGCTTCCCACAGTCTCCTGGACGTCGTCATCTCCGTCGATATTTGATGATATACTTGTAGATTTGGTGACTTTATGGTCCTAACATCGGAGCCATACCCTCGTACAACCAAACTGGTTAAGTTTTAAACAGATAGTTCTCCACTCCACGGAACATCGGAGCGACACACACTTGCAACCGAACTAGTCAAGTCTTTCCCAGATTGTCCCCCACTCTACGGAACATCGGAGCGACTCCCGCGTGCAACCATACTCGCTAAGTTCTACACAGATTGTCCTCCCTCCACGGCGCGCCGAACGATATATGCACACGTCGGCTCCCCACCTCGGTACCGACTTCCAGCTTACGTGGTCTCCACTGATTGGCTGCTCCCCACGTGCTACTACTCCTTCTCTGGCTCATTACACACGGCGCGCGGATGATGAAGTCGATTTCCGTTCCAACTATCCGCCTTTTCTTGACGCTGCGACCCACGCTTGCGTAATACTTCTTGACAAGAATCAGCCTGTACCTGAATTTCCAGTGAGTCATGTCTCTCATAATATCCTAACTGACGAAACTCCGTAAAATTCCGTAATCACATAATTTTCTATGATATTGTCGTTCGTAATAATTTGCTTGATAGCGTTTTCTAAGACATAGAAAACCTATCTGTATGCTTATAATTTTTATAAAATGCTCCGAAAAATATCTTAATAATAATTATAATAAATTAATAATAATAATAAATCAACATGAAAACTTCTCTTGGCTGAACAATTTGCCGCGTAAATAAATATAGAATGGCTTCCTACTGACTTATGCCAGTGGCATAAAAAACCCTCGAAAAACACGTTACAGGGTCATTAGCACTAAATCAAACAATGGCCAAGTAGGGGTTGGTCTCATATTGAGAAGGAAACTTGGACAGCGGGTGGAATATTATGAGCAATATAGTGAACGGATTATTGCAGCAAAAATCAATACTAAACCTACGTGCACCACAGTGGTACAAGTCTATATGCCTACCAGTCAAGCTGATGATTAAGATGTTAAAATGGTCTACGAAGAAATAGATGAAATTCTGAGGTATATCAAGGGTGATGAAAATGTTATAGTAATGGGAGATTGGAATGCTGTGGTAGGAAAAGGCAGAGAAGGGAAGATAGTAGAAGATTTCTGATTAGGTGAAAGGAATGATCGAGGAAGCAGGCTGATGGAATTCTGCACCGAGCATGAGTTGGTCATAGCTAACACCTTATTCAATAACCACAATAGAAGAATATACACATGGATGAGACAAGGAGATACAGGGCGTTACCAAATCGACTTCCTTATAGTCAAGCAGAGGTTTTGAAACCAGATTTTGGATTGCAAAACATATCCTGGTGCTGACATAAACTCTGACCACAATCTGGTTGTTATGAAATGCAGATTAAAATTGAAGAAACTGAAGAAAAGTCAAAAGCCAAAAAGGTGGGCAATAGACAGACTGAAAGTGAAGGATATAAATGAAAGATTCAAGAAGAGTATAAAGGAAAGACTAATGAAAACCCCTAAACCAACTTCAATTGCAGACGAATGGGCACTTTTGAAGAATGAAACAACAAAATCTGCAGAAGAAATCATTGGTAGGAAAGAAAGAATAGGTAAAAACCGTGGATCACTCAGGATATACTAGAATCGATGGATTAAAGGCGGAAACACAAGAATGTAAGAGATGAAAAGGGGAAAGCAAAATACAGACGTCTGAGAAAGTGTAGTGCAAGGAAGCGAAAGAAGAATGGTTGAAAAAGAAATGTGCAGGTATAGACAATTGTCTGAAATTAGGAAAAGTAGACAGCTTATCGAAGGATTAAGAATACTTTCGGGAATATTAAGGACACAAATGGAAGAAAAGTTTGAGAGAAGGAAAGCTCACATGGAGTGTTTGTATAAGGGAAAGCAGATTGAGAATCATGTAATGGAAATGGAGGAGGAAATTGACGAGGATGCAAAAATAGATTTAATATTGAGATCAGAATATAACAGAGCATTGGAAGACTTAATCAGGAACAAAGCACCAGGCATAGATGATATACCGATTGAGTCGCTACGCTGCGTAGGAGATGAAGGTCTGATCAGGTTATTTCACTTGGTGTTTAGGATTTATGAGACAGGTAAGGTACCCTCTGATTTCAAGAAGAATGTGACCATCCCTATACCGAAGAAAGTGGGAGTTGACAAATTTGAAGATTACCATACAATCAGCTTGATTACTCATGCTTCAAAGATCCTGTCAAGAATAATTTACAAGAGGATGGAAAGCCAGATAGAAACGGAGTTGGGTGAAGACCAGTTTGGTTTCAGGAGAAATGTAGGAACAAGGGAAGCTGTACTAAGTCTTAGGCTGATTTTGGAAGGTAGAATAAGGAAAAATAAGAGAATGTTCATGGCATTTGTAGACTTAGAAAAGGCTTTTGATAATGTTGATTGGACTAAATTATTTCACATTTTGAAATATATTGGAATAAAGTACAGGGATAGGAGGGTGATATACAATCTATACAGAAACCAGACAGCAGTCATTCGAGCTGAAGGACATGAGAGAGAAGCTGGTATTCAGAAAGGTGTAAGGCAAGGCTGCAACTTATCACCCATACTTTTCAATCTTTACATTGAACAAGCAATGGAGGAAATCGGAGAAAAATCTTAAGTGGGAGTGAAGATTCAAGGAGAAATAATTTCAACTCTGAGATTTGCTGATGACATCGTCATCTTGGCCGAAACGCCTGAGGATTTGAATGAGTTTTTGAATGGTATGGACTCCGTCTTACGGAATGAATACATCGCCGTGCCAGTGAAGACTACGATATCTGCAAAAATCATTTTATTGAGAAAAACGGGTTTGAAGTTTTCTGTAACTTAGTATTAGCCTTTCGACCGCGTGGAAATATATAGAGAATTTTTGATATGTTTCGGTTGATTGCATAGTATACAATGTCCTTTTAATTAAAATTATAAATTTTGTAAATAAGGCCCACAAAAAGGGCTAAAATGCAGATGTCGTTGTCTTGCACTGACTGTTCTCTGAAAATTGTTAGACAATTAATGAATTCCAACACTTCAGTTTCATTTTTTCCCTGGTTTACTGCTATATTTGAACATTCTATACACAATTCTATATACATTCTATATACAATTATAATTTAAAAAAAATCACTTGTTATTGAAAATAGGCACAGTGAGGCCAAAGATGGAATCAATGTTGGAAAATAGTTCACAAGTTCAGCATGAGCACGTCATTTGCTTCAATGGTCAGAACCTCAGTCCTTTTCCGCTTCCAAAGTAACGAAGAATGGGTGATGCGTCTTCGGTATTAGATTTTGAGCACAGAGTGAAATAAAGTATTTCTTCTTGCTAGCTGATATTTTTTGGAGACTTTCTATACGCTGGTTTGAGTTTGAGAGTTTCGGCATGATGATGTGGACTGCTCCTCTTTGTCTTTCTGTTAATATGCACTAGTTTATATTGCTTTTCGTGGTAGGAAGTTTTATAAAAGAACACCCCAGGGGAATTCTTCTTCGTGATTATCTCAGTGACAGCATTCCACGAAACTTTCTCCCCATTCTCATTGATGGAAAAATTGTTGCCGAGGTCATTGCATAATGACTTGCAATCTATGAAGTCAGTTGTTTCCATTTGTCTTACAAGGTAAGGTCTCCCAGTCCTTTTTGCAAGACTTGCGATAGTAGCAACCTGAGAGGGAACGTAAATAGGACCGGATTTCAGAGCTCTTTTCTTCTCATATTCTATGCGAGAGTGCATAGCGTCTCCCTCATTTTGTGTATGTCCTACTACTAAAAACTTATGTTGAATAGACGAAATTTCTAACTTTAGAACAGCGTATAAGTATGCAGATAACACGAATTTGTTCTTATTTTGTCCAACACAATATTGTCGGAGTAGAAAATCACTTCTTGATTTGGGTATTCTTTCAGAAACTCTATTATGCACCTACCAACTTCATTTGCCCCTCTTCCAGCTTGACCTTCGTGCCACATGTAGCATCTTCCAATTTTAGAGACAGCTTCGTAAATAGTGAAATTAAATAAATTAAGTTTTCTTTTATAATAAAAGCTTGATATTTCACAGATCATACACTGATCCTTCTTAGGTCTATGAAACCCGATGTTGAATTCCGTATTAAATATTGTTTCGTATACGTGCTTCATTGCAATCTGTTCATTTTCTAACTTACATTTCTCAATATACATCCGGTATAATGTGGATATATCCAACAAACCTTCAAAATAATCTCGTGTTGTATCAGCTCGAATGTAATGGGACTCCATTCTTGGAATTGAATTGATGTGTTGCCTCACTCCTTCCCTTATCATTGGGGGTAACTTCTTTTGCTTTCCATGCTTCCCCCTTCTTTCTTCTTCAAGGAAACCATCCTTGTTCTTGGAAGTAACTGTAGAAATCATGGTGTTTCCCACGCCAAGGATATGCATGAACATCTTCTTGCAAACCTTTATTCTATCTCCTCTTATGGTTAAACTGTAATTCATGTTGCAAGACCTTCCACCTCCAGGAGTAATTCTTCGATATTTCGGCTCGGCTTCACTTGAGTCATATTATCACTAATAAATTGTCTCTTGCCTGTTCAGATCTCCAAGATCCCAGAAGCTCTTAAAGATTGAAATCCTGTCCTCCTCTGAAAGTGAACATTTAAAATTGCAGTTTCCTTGGCATCCTTTCTTTAATGTTTTATCCTTCCTACAGGTACCATTTTTGTTGTTTACTAACTGTCCTGTATTTACTTTAAGTTTTCTTATGTTTCAAGCCCATTTATGTTCTTGACGACGACGCTTCTTCGGGCGTCTGTCTTTCTGAGGTGATGTTGCTGCTGCTGCTCCTGCTGTTGTTGTTGAACCTGATCCTTCAAAGTTGCTCACTAAGTTGGCACTTTCCGAAGGAACACAGATGTCTGATGTTTCGTTAACGGAACTTTCCTTCAAAGGAAACGCTGAAGTTTTAGAGCTTTTGAGTTCCTTGCTAGTTGATGCTAGTTCTTTGTCTTGTTTACTCATCTTGTCGGGTTTGTTATCATCATAGTTATCTTCCTCTTCTGAACTACTGGTATCAGGAATATAGTCATTATCATCACCATCATCTTCTGATTCATCCTCTTCTTCTTCTTCTTCTCTTCCTCCTCCTCCTGAACTTGTTTCACAAATGTAGTTCATATGCTTTGGAATATCATTATTGTAGTGACTTGAATTATGTGCATTATCAGTGGAGCAGTCTTCCGTTCCCAGGATATTCGTCTGAAAAAATGCAAGAGTTATACATGAATTATTACGAGCATTAAAACACACACATCATTAAAATCGTGGTTTATTTCTATTTTATAAAAAATGGAAACCAATCCAATTTGTTTGCCTACTCACAGTATCATTAAACTCAAGCGTATGTTCTGATGAAGACCGCATCTCTGCAGAATAATCTGACGGCTGAGGTACGACGGTGTTGTCAGAACACGTTGCTTGGTATATCGAACTTTCATGTTCTATTTGTTCCGGAGCAGGAGATATTTCAACTTTATTTGAGGCTGGTGCATCCGGTGGGAGAAACACCTCATTTTCAACCCTTGTCGTAAAGGATGGCGTCAGTGGCGGTTCTAGAAGCTTAAATCTGGGGGGGGGGGGGCAGACATTTTCTCGGATCGATCTCATTAGTCTACTTTTTCCTCATTTTTGCAAAATGAGAAAAGTAGGCTAAAAACTATCATTGGCAAAAAAATAGTATATTTCACGGTCACATAAATGTATTCTTCTGTTTCTATTCTGGGCAAAATGGTTCACTATATCAGAAGGGTCGTGAAGTAATTTTCCACTTAATTCTCTTTCAATTGAAAGAATTAAGAGATTGGAAAGCCTCTTTGTTGCCATTGTTGCTCTTAAATAGGATTTTATTCGTTTCACGACAGAGAAACTGCGCTCAGCAGAAGCAGATGACACAGGAAGAGTCAGCATCAACTTGAAAAATAATAGTAGCTATGGAAAAGCAACTTCCATTTTCAGAAGTTCAGAATAAAATAATGAGGAAGTGTTTGGACATTTGCCTAAATACATTCTTAGCTAAACTGATTTCAGTCTGTAGCACCTTACGGTCTGTGAAGATTAGATTATACTTTTCACAGAACGTGAGAATATATATATTCAAAATTTAAAAAGTTTTCACTTCTTGGGTTACAGGCATCCATTGCATTGCACACAAAATCATTTTCAGTAAATCTACGCAGTAAATCTTCTACCATGTTGTCTAATATTTCAAAAAGATTTCTTTTACATGTCTTTGATAATGTGACATTTTCCTCTTCTTTCTCCGCAGAGACTGGCATTAATAAAACGTAGTCTGAAAAGTTATTTGGAATACTTGAGACTCTAGATTGCTTATAAACTTTCACGCCTAAGGACTGAACCGAGTCACATGTAACCGCCCATAGTTCCTTAAAATAATAATCATTTCGTTTTTCTTGCAACGATTTTACAAGACCATAGATCAATCTATGTGCCCCTCCGAAGTCCACATGTTTTTGTTGTAAGAACATAGAGGCTCCATTGGCAAGCTCGAGAATATCAGAAAAGATTTGTAACACAAACATCACCTTCACTTTACAAAGCTGTTTCAACAAATCTTTTGCTTCTGCTGCCTCTTTCTTGTTAACTGACTTTGAAAAATACTCCAGAGCTGCTTTAACTGAAGCAAAACGTTTCTGAAAATACATTACTCCTCTATATATTTACATACCCATAACGTGTCACTTTGAAGAGGTATCTCTAAAACACGTTCTCCTGGATGAAGATCACTCTGTATCTCAACAAACTTTAGGTGTCTTACAGTAGATACAGACTGAAAAGCATAAATTGCTTCCAGTAAACAAAAAGTGTCCCCTACCACGTCTACAAACTGGCTTTGAAACGTCCACCAAAACTAAATTTAAGCGATGTGCATAACAATGCACGTAAACACACGGGTTATTGACCTTCTGTCGCAATAAACGCTGCACACCGTTTATCTTCCCTGACAGAACCGCGTCTCCATCATATGCTTGTCCAATGCACTTACATGGATCGAAATCCACTGAAACAAGGTACTCTAAAGCTGAATTAGCTATACTTTCAGCATTCAGCTGAGACAAATGTATAAAACCAATGAAACGCTCCTCTATAGAATTTTGTCCTACATATCTGACACATACGGACATCTGTTCCACTTTACTAACAACTCTAACTTCATCCAGGATGGAGGAAACATAACTATTGTTATATTTTATTTTTTCGTCTCTCCTCCAATGTGTTCAACTATTATATTAGCTGAGATATCAAGAAATTCATTTTGAGAATCTTTAGATGAGTAAGTTGCATTCTTTGATAGACTGTTTACTTGTGCATTCACTTTCTAGTTTAATTACATTTAAAATTTCATCAAAATTCCCTTTATTATTAACACTGTCATCATCCGAAACTGTTTGGCGATTACCTCTAAGCCCAATGTCTTGCGGAGCACAAAGTAATGCGACTCGGGCCATTGTTGCCACAGCTGAGCGGTTACGCAATATAACCAGAGGTTTCTCGCTTAGCTTCGAAATCACTGTGCTGCTATTTTCACTTACCAGAAAACTGTTTCACTTTACTATTGAAGATTTATATCATTCACTATCAGCATGCTTTGCACGTTTTTCTCATATCCTTCTCCAATTGCAAAATCCAGTTTTACTGAAAACATGTTCAGCATTGCTTGAATCAGATTGAACAAAATGACGACACAGAAAACAGCATCTTTGTTCTCAGAGTATTCAATAAATGTATACCTATGAAACCATTTACTGTTAAAACTTCTGTTCTTATTGTATAGTAACGTTTGTTTATAAACTGATTTACGGGGTTGGCATGGACCATCATAGATCGATGCACTGATATAAAATGGTACTGGTTCGTCTATATTAGAAACAGTTGCACTCACATTTTTGTCACAGAGTTGGGGAGATGTCGATGCACTTGTATCGCATGGAGGTTTCTCTACATTGGAAACTTCTGAACTTGCATGTCATAAAGTTGGAAAAAGAGTTTAATACTCTTGGTGTATGCACTACGCATTTTACAAATATTATATTTACACACGATTTCAATTGTGTGTTTAAATTACATATAATAAAATCAATAAATTTTGAAATTGAAAGAAAAATTAACTTAATTAAATGTATTAGTTTGTTTTATATCAGATAAATTATCAATTTATTTAGTAACCAAGGAATTTTAAAATAATTATTTCACTAAAACTGGGGGGGGGGGGGGGGGCCTCCGGCCCAGGGCTAGAACCGCCTCTGGATGGCGTGTTTTCTGAAAGTCTGACCTAATGGAAACAAATAGAAACCATCCTTAAACATTACAAATTAAAACACAAGTCATTAAAATTACACGTGGTCCTACAGTAGATTACATCTATTTCAGAAAAAATAATGGTAACCAATCTAATTTGTTAGACTACTCACGGTATCACTAAACCCATGCGTTTGTTGTGATGAAGTCAGCATCTCTGCAGAATACCTTGAAGACTGAGGTACGTCGGTGTGGTAAGAACACGTTGCATGGTACATCAAAGGTTCGTATTCTTATTTCTTCCGTAACGGGAGAAAGTTCAACTATATTTGAGCCTGTGTCATCAGGTGCGAGTACCTTCTCTTCAACCCTTCTCATAATGGGCGGTGGGTTTTCTGAAAGTCTGGCCTAATGGAAACAAATGCAATCCTTCATTACGGACATTTCTTTTATATTTAACATAACACTACGTAGGCTGAGTATAATTCTAGTACTATACAAAGAAACTAAAATAATCACTGAAACCACTAGTAATGGCATTCGCATTTGGAAACAATTAATTGCTTTATCAGAAACTAAAGCGTAGGCCTACATACCTTTTTAACCAAAGCTAACAACATTCCACCATGACTGCGATGTATCCTCTTCATATTTATATAATCCAGTTTCAATCCCTCACTATAATACACTCACTACCACTCTGAATGAGGGTTGGAACAACAGTGAAGTGAATGAGCAGGAAAAGAAGAAAATCTTTACTCGTGTCAATAGAGACAACTCAAGAATGCATGCCAGATTCTAAACAATCCCGTGCAAGACCGCGACAATTGCAGATATCGTGGTCTTGCACTGAAGGTAAATGAATTCTCCTTCAATTTCCAGTGTAAAACCGATGCATCTGCAGATGACTCTGTTTTGCACGGAGCATCCTTAAAAAAATACTCCAATGCAAAACCAATTCATTTTACTTCAAGGGCCCAATTATATAAATTTTGAAATTTTTGCACTTTTACATTGAAGATCACACAAAAATACACTGATTGCTGTAAAAAAAAAAAAAAAAAAAAAAAAATTGCACTGGCACGGCGACATGATGAAAATTGAAAAATGTAAAACAAAAATACTGGAATGCAGCCGAAATAAATCAGAAACCTCTATGGACATCAAATTGGCAGGTGAAAAGCTGAAGGAAGTAGGAGACTTCTGTTACTTAGGAAGCAAAATTGTCCCGAAACTCCCCCGAAAGGAAGACAGGACAGCCCCCTTTAGTGACCCAAGGTCTAAATGTTTAGGCTACCTGGAAGAGGGGGCTTGATCAGAAAGATCATTGAGCGGAGGGCTGGGTTGGTTAACCTAGAGGGTGGTTTTCAGTTACTGGCAAAGAGAAGTAGTCATGTAATCAAATTAGAAAACAAATAAAACAGAGGTATATTTAAAAATAAGAGGGATACATCAGTGGGCGGGGGCACACATAAATAGAAGCACTGGTCCTAAGAAAAAGGTTGGAGGTCCCCATTAAATGAATTGGTCTTTCCAGGGCAACACGAGGCCCGAGAGTTAAATAGCTCAGGAGAGCTAAGCAAAATATCATAAATAAAATGCCCATATGAAGGGCTGGAAAGCGTCAAAACGTGGCGTCAGAAAACCACAGAAGAAAAATAGCTATCACCATAAGTGATGCAACCAAGCGAATAAATTTAAAATAAAATCACCTAGGAAGGTATGCTGAGCCAAAGGCTCGAAATTAAACAATGTAAGCAAGGCAATGAAGAGATCAAACTTAGGCCTAACAATGGCCTGCGTGAAAAAACACGCCAACAATGGAAATACCAAAGCGGGCGACAATTGAAGGGAATGCCGCCGAAAAATAAACTAAATTCCCCACCAAAATTACATTTTGATTATATTTCAATTAGGCAAATAAAGTCCTTTAAATTTAAAGATTAAAATCCAATTAAGCGCGAAATGTTAGGTAGGCGTCCTTTTGGTGATCAGATCATACATGCAGTTGCCCAAGCATTAGGGAATATGAGTAGCGAACATGCAAACGAGCGAGAAGCGATAAATATCAGAATGTTGGCCATAATAACTTCTCGTATGTAGCAGAAGGAATAATTTAGAATTCGACGTATCTGAACATTTAGTGGTTTCACCAAGTTACAAGTCTAGGACACATGGCTTCCCCCGCACTGAAGCTGCACCAAGTTAAATAAAACTCCGTCGGGAGTAAAATATAGATTTAAGAAATAGCTCAAGGCTCTTGAAATAAAACAGCGCACAGTACCTGGTTATTGGCGCATTTGCCAATTAATTTCACTGCTGGCCGACCTCCGAGAAGCCGACCAGAACACTTCTTTACCCTACATGGTTCCAAGTTCAACTCATCGCGTCCGATGCCAAGAATGCCCTTCCTTGGCCGCGAAGGAATCCGAACACCACTGCCGGCTGGATCGCAACACTCCTGGTTGCTTTAAACTGCCTGCCCATTCGACACTCACAGGCGTACAAGATATATGCATTAATTCACCGCTAGGTGCAGCACTAAGGCACTGGAATTTTCGCGGCTTTTTAAAGAGGAAGATACCTGAAACGAAGAATTGCTATGTTTGGAGGATCAATATCGAAATTGACGGACGTGAAAACTTTACAATAAGTTAGTTCTTTTGTTATTCAATCATCTAAAAGTATTCAGACACATACTTACGGGCAAATTTTCAGTATTAAGAAAAGCAAAAATGCATGGTGGTGGTGGCGATTGTTTTTAAGGGGCGAAATGTCTAGCTCATTTGCCCGTAATTATACGGATGGTAATAAAATACAATTAGGCTACTTCCAACTGATTTAAATCTAACTTACATACTAGAGATTTATTTTTTGTCGTGTAGCCTCCTGAGAGGCCGAGTGCAGGTCTTTCTAGTCGACGCCCGTGGGCGACCTGCGCGTCGGGATGAGAGATGGAATTGATGAAGATGAATGAAACTGGGCAAGGATGTGGAAGGAAGCGGCCGTGGCCTGTCAGAGGGTACTGTCCCAGCATTTGCCTGGTGTTGAAAATGGGAAACCATGGAAAACCATTTCAAGGACAGCCGACGGTGGGGCTCGATCCCACGCGTCTACCGAGTCAGCAGAGAGCTTGGCCCCTTGACCTAACGCAGCGCTTTAGCCGCGTAGCCACTACTGTCGGTATACTAGAGATGAAAATAAAGAATAAGGGCAATAAAAGATCAAAAAAGGGCCGCCGAAAAATGGGATGTTCATTTATTCAGGGGCTTTGCGACATCGTGGTCATGTAGCACCATGTACTTAGATGTGTGTTGAATTTGTTTGATAACCCATCGTATTGTGATGACTGTATTAGTGTGTGTATTTTTAAGTCAAGTGAGGATTGGGAAGGAGACGACCGCGGCCTTAAATTAGGAACCATCTCGGCATTTGCCCAGAGTAGAAGTGGGGAAACCACGGAAAACCACTTCGAGGATGGCTGAGGTGGGATTCGAACCCACATCCACTCATTTTTGCCTCGCGATGACGAATGTACCCCGTTCCAGCACTCAAACCAGAATTAAATTTCTTGGCAGACAGGGAATTGAATTCTACCTCCGGGGCTAGCGCCAAGCATCCTAGCTGCTAAACCACGAGAGAAGGATTGAGGGACTCGAAAGGAAGTAAAGCTATGAAAGGCAGATAGAAAAGGGTGTGGGAGAGATGACCTCGTATTTCCGCCCCTTAAAACAATAACGGATAGAGGGGTTAGCCCCGTCACGGGAAAAGAAGAAAACCGAACCCAGCTCAGAAATTCTTCCGAGATGCCTATTACCAACCTCACTATCCATGAGCCCTTGAGGGTATATCCCCAACCCCAGGGATCACAACTAGTGGGACTTGGCTTCGAGACCACTGGACCCCAGCCTTGTCCGTTATTATTTCCACTTACTTGTGCCAGGCTCCTCTCTGTCATCTACCTGTCGACCTCCCCTAGCGAGCTCTTGTTCTCTTCCAACCCCGACTGTATTAGGGTATCTGAAATCTAGGGAGTTTTTCATTTTTCTGCCTTAACTGGCCCTAACATCATCTATCCTGATACCCTCCTTCTTCGAAGGGACAGCACATGGCTAAGTCTACACCGTCAGCTTTTGAGCTCGGGAGTCAGCGACTGTGAGGGGTTCCAGAGCTGTATCCATTTTCCCCTTTTTATTGACTTTGGGGTGGACCCTCTCCTCTTTCCCTTTTCTATCTGCCTTTTATGGCTCTAGTAGTTTCCAAATACTCAATACTCATTCTTCAAAGATTCTGATCCCACAAAAAATAGGAAAGAAAAAGACAAGAGCCAATTAAGGCAGGGAAATGAAAGACATCACAGGCCTCCAATACCCTAATAACGTTGGGGAACAAGAGTTGGCAGGAAAGATGAAAGAGAGGAGCCAACCCACATCCCACTAGTTGTAAGCCCCTGGTGGTGGGACATGAAAAGAAACATTAAACTATATAATAATTTATGTAACCTTCAAGTGTTATGGTAATAAAAACCCTTGGCACCACAGCCCGTGAAGGGCCTAGGACTACCAAGCGACCGCTGCCCAGCCATTTGGCCTGAATATTATAGTGACACGTGGTCATAGGGGCAGATGACCTCGTAGTTCCGCCCCTTAAAACAACAATAACTAACAAGTGGTCAGCGTGCCGGGTCCCCTCAACCGTTAATCTTGGTTTTCGTGACCGGGACAGCCTCCTTGTCAGATAGCTACTCAATTGTCCTCATAAGGCGGAGTGCACCCCGTTCCTGCAATTCTACAATTACTGACAGAGCTGGGAATCGTACCTTAGACCTCCGGGTGAGAGGCAGGTGCGCTACGGCCTTCAAGTGTTAATACACACGGGAAATGTCATTCTAAACCACACTAATTACTAGAAATCCTAGAACAATATTCAAATATGAGCAGTGTCGTTGCATTAAAATCTGTGAAACAGTTCGGTTGTGTAGCTTCAGTTGTGTTTCTTTAGTAAATATTGCTCCTCCTCCTCCTCTTCTGAAGCCTTCTCAGTCAAATCCTTCAAGAATGGCATTAGTAATTAATACACCATTACCAGAATTGAGGGAAAAATCTGGACATTTTATTATTCAATTAACAAATTTGGAGAATAATAGATTCAGACACATATTAATGCAACTTTCATAATGAGAAAACAAGACAAGGAACATGGGTCAAATTTATCATACTAATTTTAAAACTTTCAAGTTAATAAAACATGGACTAAATCCTAAAATAATATTTTATGAAATTAATTAATGACATTGATGCTCTTCCTACTCTGAAGCCATCCCAGTCACATCATTAATTTACTTTTACATTCAAGCAGATTGTTTACCTTTGATAGTGGTGAGATGTTGGGATTTATTAACAAACCAGCCAATTGCCACAAAACAAATCGCACATTTTATCATACATCCACCACACAAATGATGAGAACTGGACAGATTTATATATAAAATACATCACAAGTTGAACTAAATAAACAATTTTTAAAAGTTTCATGAAATGTAATCTGACATTCAACCAAAAAAATTCATAAGTACATTCTAGGCTACATGAAATGTAATGCATTAACTCCCAGCATCCTCATGACACCTGTCACATGGCAATAAAAAAGTTTTTTTTTCCATATTCCAGGGCAATTATTAATGAAAGTATGCTAAGGTAACTTCTTTATTTTTTCAATCCAGTAATTATGAAGTTAACAATGAGATAGCTCAACAATTAAAAGTATTATACAATTCAAATTCTCTCATGACCTGTATTTTTGTGGTTTGCACGTTCCCATAACTTTACGCACTATTTTCATTACAAGTGCATGAGACGAGAACCTGCCTTTGACACTCACAGTTTCGTTAACATGGATAATAGATGATTTTCATTCCTTTTTTCTTAATTTGTCACCAAGGCATACACATTGATGACACATCACATTAGTATTGCCAACATGGAAGATACATAATACACCACCACATATGGTTGGTCATACGCGTGACAAAATCCAGGGGTGCATATATGATGTTACCTAGCAGTTATTGGTCTAGAGCAGAGGTGGCCAAACAGCACTCTGGGCGCGCTAGCACACCGACTGCACTCTGGAGTGCGTCTGGGGCGGACGGCCTTGCAATGATGGTGGGGGATGTCTATATGTCTGTCTCTCTCTCTCTCGCTTTCTCGTCTTACCCCTCATGTACTGTCTTTGCTGTGATGTGGTGCACCATATATTGCTCTCTGTAGTCTCACTTGACATTATTTGATCGCAGGGATTAGTAACGTTTGACTGTGGCTGGTTCTAAAAAGTAAGGACTTGTTTTGTTTGTGAAGCCCATTTTCAATCTCTGTAACTGAGGTTCTGCACGAGTTTCAAATGGAGCTTATAAATTTGCAATGTAGCACAAGACATAAGGATATTTTTAGCTCTGTGCAAAATTTGCCAGATTTCTACTCAAAATTACCGCAGCAAGAATATCCAAAATTGCACAGGCAGGCCGCACAAGTGTTATCAATGTTTGGAGCAACGTAAGTCTGTGAAACATTTTTCTCTGCATTGAAACTAACAAAATCAGTGTTCTTTGATAACATTTTTGCTAGCAGAGACCTCCTGATTCATCTCCAAACCCTAGATATAGAGCAACAGGCACTGTAATAAGGATAACTCGAACAAGTGACTGTCCACTAAAAGTCAGCAATGAAATGAAGAAAGATCGATGCGGTTCCTACGATTACCGTTGCGATAACAACGGTGAAGTACTAATGCCCTTGATATTTTGAATTACAGTCAGGCACTTGAAACTACTTGCTAGAAATCAAGCACCCAGGGGAAGGGGTAATTCTGTGGGAGTGATGAAACACGAGCCTCGCACTTAACTAATATAATATGTCATTTTCATACCTTAAGTACCGTATTTGATATTCTGGGAGTCATTGTGAATTGAAATTACTGTCCATTATCATTGCTGCACAGGAAATATTAAGTGACTTTAGTCGTTATTTATTGTTATTCAACAGATGGCAATTGTCAAAGCTAGTCGTAGCTCAACTGCTACTGAAACAGGCGCCTTGGGTGTGTTTATCCGTTACCGAGATGCCATTTCACTGTTGCCAATGTATGGTAACCTCCATAAAATAAGACACAGGTCATGCGTAACGAGCTCAGCGAGATACTATTGGCTTCCGACTGGCCAAAAATTACTGCTTGTACTACAAGAAAGGGAGTCTGTTACGTTAGCCCCAGGTTAGGTTGGCTTTTGTATGTAAAGCTTTAATAAGATAGAATTTATACCCACTACTAGGTTAGGCACTGTGTGGACAACAAATTACTGCTTATATTACAAGCAAGGTAGTCTGGGGCGTTAGGCCCAGGTTAGTTTTTTTTTTTTGTATGTAAAACCTTCTTAACATAGAAACACAACGAATCGAGCGGAGCAAGTGCAGCATAAAACAAACACCACAAGATACCGTATTCGTGGGCTTAGCAACATCTTATTTATCCTATAAATCACGTACAAAATTGCTGACATCTAAAATTTCACTATACAAGCAATGTTATAAAAAGGGGATGGTGGGTGGGTTATAGACAGCGGAGGAGAAAACAACTATTAGGATATCACTTCCACAATTATTATTCAACATTACACAAGGTACCGCATGTCAGCTAATTTAAGTAGTTTTGTACTTGGTTCATCACTCCCAAAGTGTTACTGGGGAAGGCTACTGCTACCACATTCAAGCCGTTTCAGGACTGTGTCTGAAGTAAAATTTGATGGAATTTGTCATTTGGTTGCTCAAAGAGACAAGCAGAGATGTGCCCTAAAGGATGCCCTGCAAAACCCAGAATCTATTGTCAGAAATGCAACGTTTCGATGTGTACCTGCAATAAGTGACTGTTGTTACGTAAGCCTAAGGAGGTAGGTGAATGTAGAGCTATTTGAACGTGCAGCATCCTCAATGAGGATGGCTAATATCTGCTGATGGGTGTCACTTATTCAACAAATTTCTGAATACAGAATGTATTTTAGCACTCTTAAATTTCTTGAATATTTTACAGGAAAAATTTCATTATAAATTAGAGAAAAAAAGAAAGGAAAAAAAGGTGTTAATGGGTTAAAAGAGGAGGAAGCTATGCCAACCAAAATATGTTCAAAAATAACCTGTCTTATAACTGTATGCAGTAACAATGTATCTCAACCTTAAATTACAATTTCAGTCCCTTCCTGGAAAGTGGCTTTGTATTCCATGCATACCGATAGACTTTATCTGTTTGTTTCTTCCCTATATTGGCAAGCAATGGTCTTACATATTTTGTTGCAACCAGCTCTGCCACAAGCTCTTGGTGACTGGGAACATCAGAACACATGAAAATAGTACATTTTCGTAAAGGTGGCATAATATGACCCAGCATAGCTTGGAGCAGGCATGCAGTTTTTTTACAGTGGGGTACCGCTGATTCCACAAATTGTTGTAACGATGTAATCAGACTTACAAACTGTGGTTTTGGATATCGAAGACCACCCCTGTCTAAATGGTGTATAAGTCCCAGTAATGGTGTGGATGAAGGTGGAAGTGAAACATTGTCTGAGCAGGAACTGCACATGGTTTTTTCTTCAATTACACGAACCAAGTAACCACACACTAATGCCTGACTAGCAGATTCTAAAGTCACATAAACTCTAGCAATGGGTTCACGAATACTTTCAAGTATAACAGTCACTTCTTGAGGGAGGACGACTGTCGCTCTTGAATCTTCATTTTCATTGGCCAATAATAATTTACTGGGAAGTTGGAAATCTTGGTTATGAGCAATATTCGCTCCTGCAGATGAAATCATAAGACCAGATTTCAATATCCTCTTGATGGCATTCTGAGCAGTCCGTGAGTCAGTCATGTCATTATTCCCTCCTCCCATTCGTACTGCACTGATCATGGCTTCAACAGGATCTCCTGAAAACTTCCGGGTTAGCACGTAAAAGAAACCATTCTGCAACAAGTGGACAATACATGAAGCCGTTGATTCTGCGGTGAACAGCATGGCTTCACAGGTCTCCTTTGTAAGTCCCTTGAGACTGACTTTTTTGGATTCCTGCTGCACTTCTCTTACATACTGACAAAAGTCATTTTTCAGCCACTGAAGGCGCTCATCAGCAGCAGAATAAAACATCATGCTGTCTGGCTTGTTGTGTCTTAAATGCTGTGAACTGTCACTGATGTCATGTATAGTAAAATATTTGTGCACATTCATCATGA
The DNA here is from genome assembly GCA_946902985.2 of Meconema thalassinum. Lineage (NCBI taxonomy): Eukaryota > Metazoa > Arthropoda > Insecta > Orthoptera > Tettigoniidae > Meconema > Meconema thalassinum. The sequence continues at coordinate 414,764,113 of OX336390.1, read as the reverse complement.
AGCGCACAGTAGGTCCAGCCAGGGAAAAATCAACACGTGAAGCCAAACGCAACTGATTGTCTTTCATGAACTCTATCGTTGCAATCATTGGTGGTGAAAATACCTGAACAGCACACAGTACGTTCATCTTTTCAAATGAACTTGGTTCAACATGCTTTCGGGTAAGATACCTGACTGGTTTGACTGTTAAATTTCTCTGTAGTCTATACAGTTCCTTTATGTATCCTGAAGTTATGATACCTGTACTGTCTGCCATGTCATGATCTAAGAACTGAGACCTAATGTTTTTGATGATATGACAGTAATCAAAACTTAAAAATAGTGGCCTCGAAGGTTCACATGGATGTTTCACGCAAGATGTTAGCTCTTCGCCACCAAATTTCTTGAACATAGACACATTTGTTCGGTGATTGTCTGTCACAAGTCGAAGTACAAAAAACCCACATTCCTCAACTGCTCTTAAAACTTGTTGCACAAGAACAAAGAGTTCGTTTCCTTGCAGATTCTTTACCATAAAATATGCTGCAGGAATGGTATATTTCTTGGATAGTCCATGAATAACAAAACACAAAAGCTTGTTTGCCAACACAGGATTTGGTCCAATTTCTTCATTATATACACCTTCTGCTTCAACAAGCCCACAAAACCTATCTTCCTCTTTGTTGTACAACAATCTCTCCTTGATAGACATTTCATCACAGATGAGAGAAGCAACTTTCTCTATCTCTTCTAAATTTGCTGCTTCTGCTTTTAGTCTTTCCTTTACCAAAGGAGAAACACCAACACCACATTTAACTGTTCCTAAATACCTGTCTAATGTACTGCGTGAGGGTGCTTGAACAAGTTTGGATCTGCGAGCAAATTCATACCCTTTGGGAGATGCTATCCTCCAGCATATACAATGTCGAAGCGTTTGCTCAGACCACTGAGGGCGTTGCTTATGAAAATTATGGATTTGGTCCATGAGATAAATAGCCACGTGGTTACCTCCTTCTGCAGACTTCCTTACAATGCTGATGGACTTAATTTCACTACTGTTCTGGGTTTTTTCATTTATTTTCTGTGATTCCTCCTCAATTGCTTTTATCTTTCGTTCCAGTCTATAAATTTTCACTCGAAGCCTATTAATGACAGTTGTTAGATTTCGAATTTTGTCTTCCTTTTCACTTTCACTGTCATGTGTTTGAATACTAACATGACAAAATTTCACACTGTCAGCTGTTATCCCATCTTCTTTTATGTCAGTTCTATAAGGATCATCTTCTATGGCATCAGTGACTGATGGCGAGCTCGTTCTCCTTCTCTTCCTTGCAGGCTCCTTGACGTGATGTTTATACGACGGGCATACCTGCCAACTTTTGAAAAGGGCTATCAGTAAAACTCATGCGCGACAAAAAATCGAACGCTTTTCGATATACCCCCGTCTTGACGAAAATAATAATACTTCTGGGCTACAAAATACAATAATTCATGCTTTAAACAGGATACTTCAATGAAATCATATCTACTTACATAATTTGTAGATGAACATAACAATCCAGAAGAAATCCATGTTAATCAGCAGCAGGCGTGGTGAATATTGGTTTGGAGCACACATAACAGGACTTCCTTGATAGATTAAGCTGATATACGATAATTGAAAAAGGCTTTACACAATAAAACTTGTTTAACGTAACACAGGCAAGAAATAATATAATACACACTGCAAATCACATGCTAGTTCGACTTTAAAGTCATGGTTGTGGTCTTTTTAGCTTCCTGCAAAAAGTCATGAGAAAATGTTTTGTCATAACAGCGACCAGAACTCCTGGTCTTCAAAATAGAAATAGACTCCAGAGATTCATTGGACACGGATGACCTGAACTGTGTTCTATTTTTCTTCACAAGGCTAAAAACACGTTGACATTCTGCATTGCTATGGGGTATGGTGAGAACAGAGAGCATTACTCTAGAAATTCGGTTATACTTAAGAAGTCTATCGGCTCCAGGAATTCTTGATATTTGTGCCCAACTGGAATCACTTGCAGCATCTTGATGTGCAGCCGAAGTGTCATCTACCTGAAGAGCTGTGAACTGCCTCTGAAGCTCATTCACTACCTCATCTGTAGTTTCATTCTCTTCCTTGCATAACATGATAGGAAACTTTTCCAAGAAAAAACGAATGGAAGAAAACTCTGCATCTTCAATTTTGTCCAACCTAGCAACTTGAGCATTCTTTAACACGTCATCCTTAAGTAGAAACTTGTTGATGATGTAGTCACAGGCAGTACAAAAGTAGTTTCTCACTGATGGAAAGAAAAAGGGATTTATCTGTATCCGGTCCGTTCTGAAGGCACTTAACAACTTCAGATGATGCATTTTTTGCCATTTTATTTACAAAGCATGTCGTTTTCGTGCGACCACAACTATATTTCTTTGCAACTTCTGATGTGGGAAACATCTTAAATAAAGCACCAGCATGATCAGCCGCACTTAAGGGCACATCGTGTTCCACCAAAAAGGAAGTAAACAGACACTCGGCCCTAATTACGTCACTGTCAACGTGAAGAAAGAATATGCACATGGTCGAAATAAAAACCACACACACACGTGGAACGAATGTAATTAGTCCAAGGAATACAGGAAACTGCGAAGCACGAAGTTATAGCACAAAAACTCGAACGCTTCATTAAAATATACCATAACCTTAAAAGACGAAAACATTCAAGGAACGCCAACTTCGCGAACAATGAACAACTCACGTGGTCAAAGAATATGGTTTAAATCGCAACGAGCGAACGGAGCGGAACAAAGAATATGCGAAGCAGAGCCTGTCGACACCTAAGATTCACATGGAAGAACGGTTATCCTGGCTTCAAATTCAATTACAATGAAGACACAAACATCACACGGTTAAAAGTACGAATCATATCAAAGAACGAGTTATCGACTATCGTGGACTTGCCTTCGACCCACGCAAACAATCGATTGTACGGAAGTGGGCGGTATTATCGAATGTAAATTATCTTTTCAAATTTTTGTCCGCGAAATCGTAAAATGACACCGTTCATCCGTAAAACCGTAAAATGCTGCAATTTCCGTAAATTTTACGGATAAACCGTAAAAGTTGGCAGGTATGGACGGGTATTCTGGGAAAACACTTGGTACAGATCCTACCTTTAATTTCCCATATTTACAATTTTCTCTGAAGCTCTCAGGAAGAAAATGAAGACTACAAACAACAGAGCGATCAGATGGCACCCACTTGCTTCCTCTCGTGTCACCTTCTCTGGAAATTGCGTGTAACCACTTCTCACGCAGTGAATTGTCCGATGGTAATTCATGAAATGATATTCCCCGGTATTCTAGCTTGCCCCGTTCCGATTTACAAAAGGGCACGCAGCAGTAGCCTACACCATTATAAAATCACACAAAAAGCATTCCAAAACACGAATTCGCCATTAACATCAATACAAAACTTATGTCTGCTACAGAGCCTTGGTGCTGCTTCCTAGCGCCTTTATTTGGAAACGAGGTTGTACGCTCAAAACAATGCTGTAATCGTCGAATGGGCAGGCAGTTTAAAGCAACCAGGAGTGTTGCGATCCAGCCGGCAGTGCCGAACACAAGCGTCTGCAGACAACATCCTATTTTTCTGCTGCGGTACTTCGGCGTGACTCGGGTGAGTTCGTATTGATTCGTCGGTTGGCTGTAAACAGCTGTGAACTCACGCGAGTTAACGGTTCTAACTTCTTGATATAAACGCAATCTTGTGTAGAATGGCGTTTTTTTTAGCAGTTCGTTTTTTATATAAATTATAATTAAGGAGTTGTGTGGATATTTTTGTGCACTAAAAATAAGCATAATACTGTAATGAAAGCAAAAAAAAAGGAAGCTTGTAGTTTAACGTGACCGTTAATCTCGCGATCATAAGCCACGGGACCTCCGTTTTACGTGGAATCCGAACCACAGGACATGGCATTTCGCTTCGAAAATCTCACATGCATTGACCGGGAATCGAACCCGGTCTGTAATGAAAGCAGCAACGGCCAAAATATGCATATCAGTTTAAAAGTCGTAAATCAAATCTTTATCGCTAGGCCTAGGTACTCCTTTTAAATGCAATGTTCTCGTGATTCTCATCGTACCATAGGCCTACTGTATCAATTTATTCAAATATGCCAAAGCGTAGACTTAATGTGGGGAAAGATTTAAAATTATAAATGAAAATGATTACTTCCATTACTGTACTAGTATTGTCATTAAATGCATATATAAGTGTTCTAACATCATTAATACCGTAGGCTTTTATAAGATGTATATATATATAGGCTTGCCATATTTTTGGTGAGTGAAACCGGGACAGATTAATATGGGATGGCCTTACCGGGGGCTCTGGGGGGGTATTGAGCAGGGGGTCCGGGAATTTTAAAAAAATAGAAGCAAAATGGTGAGTTTCAAGCCTTTTTTAAGCCTCGCAAGTGACGGGCGGGGGGAATCTTGCACTTGAAATTGTTAGTTCTACACACCTTTTAAAACTAAAAAGGAATTTTCGCTACATAAAAATATATGTTTTCCTTTTTAATGATATTTTTTCTGGTCTACCATCTAGACAGAAATGTTAATAAAATACAATTTGAAAAACTTCATAAAATTGTTTAATTGAACAATTACTAAGTCTTATTATTTTTTGAAAAACTAAAACATTTTGTCTAACTCCAAAAACAATTACAAAAAAACATGTTGATTGTTGAAAAATCACCAATTCATAAAAGATTCTTAAACACATAAATTCATTACTTTTTACATCTTACAGCCGTTTTCCGGGACATTGATAAAACCGGACGGGACACCGGGACAAGAGCAAAATATCGGGACTGTCCCGGTCAAACCGGGACGTATGGCAAGCCTATATATATATATATATCTACGTTGTATAAACCTGCCCCTATCCAATATTTGAAAGAAGTCTACACCTCTGGGCATAATAGGCAACAATGTAGCATGCTGATTCAGGTATTGCAGCATCTAGTATTCTAGTGTGATTAAAGAGGCCAACTGAAGCTTGGCAGCTTGACATGACATATGATGGGGCTCAGGAACAAGCCGCTCTCTCTTTCCACCTTCATCTTATTTAGCCTTTTTAAGTTTATTTGTGATTTATAACAGATAATCATGATAAAAATCTGAGTTCGGACAGGACTGAGATGTTCCTTCTCTTCCTATGCTTGGGTGCACTATCATAACTGTCATTGCCAGTAGAAAATCTGCTTAGGTCTATCTGCCCTGCTGACCACTTCAAGGTGTAATAGCCGTTCTGGACTGTCACCCCCGAGGTCCGGGTTTGGTTCCCAGCTCTGCCAAGTTTGGGCTGGAATGGGGTACACTCAACCTTATGAGGCAAAACTGAAAAGAGGAGGATTCAATTCCCATCTCAGCCATCCTGGAAGTGGTTTTCCATTGTTTCCCTACTGCTACTTTAGTTAATGCTGGGATGGTTCCTAACTTAAGGCCACAGCCACCTCCTTCCCAATCCTATCCTTTATTTACAAATATACATACTAGTACAGCCAGCACAATATCACAGGTTATCACACAAATTACACACACGCAGATACATGGAGCTATCTCATGAGAGGAAAGACCCCCCACTTTGTACCTGTGGAGCCGTTTTCACCGTGGCCCACATTTTCACCGAGTGTGTGGATCTTGCTGACTTACGAAAAAACCTTGGTTTGCAGATGACACTCAAACTTATATTAGCCGATGACGCGGTGGCTGCTGATCGCGTTATCCGCTTTATAAGTGAGAGTGGGTTAGGGCCAGCAATCTAAATTTTCCAGTATAAATTGACTCAACGATTTGTTCGTTTTTGAATGATAATGTTTTGTTTTTCCGTAATTTTGGTTTATTTTTATAGTTTTTATTTTTATTTAATTTTTTGTTTTTGTTTTATTAATTTTTGGTCTTTTAAATTTAGGCTAGGTGTCCACCTCAAAATTTTAAATTCAATTCCAAAATTGTAATCTTTAATCTGTGTTAAGAGGGGCAGATTACCTCGTAGTTCCGCCCCTTAAAGCAACAATAACTACTATGACCACGATGTCACAGCCCCCCCTGGGGGCAGATGACCTCGTAGTTCCGCCCCTTATAACAAAAATAAATAACTAACTAACTGTAACAGCCCCTAAAATAAGCAACAATAAAACAACTATCTAGGGGGGCGTGGTGGCATAGCAGTCAAGCTGTTGGCCTCTCACCAAAGTGGAGCAGGTTCGATTCCCGGTCAATGCATATGAGATTTTCGAAATGAAATGCCATGTCCTGTAGTTCGGATTTCACATAAAACGGGGGTCCCGTGGCTCATGATCGCATGATTAACGGTCACGTAAAACTAAAAAGTTTCCTTCCTTCTTAAAACAACTATCTGCCCTGCTGCAAAGGGAGTAAAGGTTTCTTTCCATAACTTACATATGACAGGCCCCTGATATTCATCAAGAAAAATAGTATGGTATAGCCTATCATCACCACATAGCAGATTTTCTACTAGCAATGATGATACACTATTTTATTCATTTCTGCTATTTAATTTGGAATTTATTGGATAGTAATAATTTGTGGCCGCTGCAATATCTAGTTGATATAACATCATGTTTTTCATATTTTGATAAGATTTGGTCAGTTAATTGATCGCGACTGCATGTCTGTATTCTTTTGGATGGCCGTTGAAATATACCAGACTATGCTTGAAGATATAATCAAAAATAGGAAGTATGGTTGTCTGTGTTTTTATAAGTTCTGGATGGGAAATTTAAGCTACCATTCAAAGCTCTTTCCTACAAGATAAATGGAGAAAATATTTGCCATATCAAGCCCATATGGTTCATTCCAGAAGGAACTACAGTGCAATCAATTTAGAATTATACTCTACATCTATGGAATATTCTGTTGAATTATTGTTTTGATTTCCACACTATTAAGCCACTCATTTCCATCTTTCATGGTTTTCGTCTGGAGTTTTTCTGGAGTTAGGGACGAGATATTTGCGATTTACCGCGTCAGAACAGTCATCAGTGTCCAGGATTTTACCCGAGATGACACAAACAAGAAGAGCGAGCATCAACGAGTTGGCCCGAACTTGTCCGGTACGTGCCGAATAGGAATCGGGCCAAGCAGCAGAAAAATAGGTGTTGTCTGCAGACGCTTGTGTGCCGAACACGCCCGATCGCCAACAAGTGACGATCGCGATGTCAACTGACACATTCAAAATGCGCGAAGCACTGCGGTGCTTGTTAAACACGAAATAAATGATTTTGGGGTGGTAGCTTTGGCTGTGTTTCTATCTCCCAAAATTTTAATAATGGCACCCCGTCGTGTTCGTTAAGCCGCCATTTTGGACACGATGACGGCCTAGGGTGGGGGCTTAACGAAGCCCTGAGAATCAAAACGATCTAAAATTTTTCCGAGCATGGTCTCCAATCAAAACGTCCCTGATTGGCTGAGCACTAATTGGGTCCTTCCCGCCACACAGCCGCAATCAAATCCGCCATTAACCTCAATTTAACATAACCTAAGTTACTTAAATTACAAATATTAATAATGTTGGTGAAGGGTGGGTGACTTGTGGATTAGATAAGCCATTTTTATTGTTGCCTTCTATAGATTTGTGGTTTTTTGGCAATCTCGTAGACATTAAGATAAATAGTTATATTTCGGGGGCCTATCACTCAGTAGCGGTTTATCACAACAGTAGCAACTATTACGAATAGGTGTACTATAGTAAGATTTTTCTGCACCTTCGCGAAATAGTGGCAGTGGTTTGAGATTATTTTTGACTACCATTATGGGGTTTTAATAGTTTTTCATAGAGCATTTTTGTTGTCTTGTAGGCATGATTGATTTGACATGTTAGGTCTGCATGTAGCCTACAGTTCTTTTTCTGTTTTTTGGAATAAGGCTCATTCTCATTACCATTAAGTGCAACCGTGTTGACCGACTGAAAGACATTGAATATTTCGTTTACTAAGGCAGCACTGAAATATGGGTTGCAACACGATATGGACTTGGAACTTATGTTCGCTTAACAAAATAACGATACATCAACAAGTCATCCTTGTAATCTCTGCAAATAATAAAAATATTTCCCATCCATTATAGGCCTATTCATGTTGAACGGTAGAAAGTTATCAACCTTTATTAAGGCAACACTGAAAAATGTTCATTTTGATCTAGCCTACTTACTCGGAGTCATCTGCATCAATGTCCCTAGAGGTTCAGTTTTTTAAATTCTCCCTTTCCTATGGTCAAATAACACATGGATGTTCCCTATTTTTCTTAAGGGGATTCAATGATCTTATGCTGAACTAATTAAGACTAGGGCATGTACCCCAACCCCTTAAAATATGATGTTATCAGAATAAAAATAATGTCCATAACCATCAGAAACTTGAGAACACAGATCAGGAGAATGTTGATCGACCATGGATGCAAGACCAGAAAGTCTTAAAGAGGAGTGTTTCATTTAGAGGCTTGGAACATCATGGTCAAGACCCCTGTACTTGGGTGTGTGCTCAATTTGTTTGAAAACCCGTTGACAGATCATAAGTTAATCTGTGGCTGGAATCCACTCCGTCCTATGCTAAGTTGCGAGTACTGGGCACCATTAGTGTTCTGTGACTACTGTATCAATTTCTGAAAATTGTGTCATAGGCCTATGCATAGACAAGTCGCTGAGAATGTTCTCTGAATGGTGAATACCAGTAGGCTAGCCTACTTAGCTGCCTCCTTCACTAGCATTTCCAGGCACCTGGTTAGTTGGTAAAATGAAATAGAAAAATCACTTGAATAATTCAAGTTGTCCTTGATTGCCCTCGAGGGACAGTGTACCCCATTCCAGATCTTAGTTCAGAATTAGTTTCCTTGACGGAGTTGGAGAAACAGTCACAATACCTATGGTACTACTAGACCTAGTACGGTACATGTAGATGGAAGCAACCACTAGGTAGCTTATGTCCCATTAGTTGGGAGTGTTAGGGAATGGGAGATTGGTTCAACATTTCAGCCTATGTTGTTGTATATTTCATTAATATATGAGATCTAAAAGAGTATCATAGGAATATTAAAGCAAACCATAATATATTACCAGTTGGTCAATTGGATACAACAATTCAATGAAACATTCTGTTAATAATTAGGAAGTGTCGTAGGCAACCAGAGAAGCGACACAAGAAAAAACACCTGAGTCTTCCAGGCAGTTGTCATCAACTGTATTTCACATAGAGAAGAATGACTAAAATGGTTCCTCATGAAAAAAACAATTGGTCAATGGCTTGAAAGACAGTAGTAAGGACTTACATGCTGTCAGTAAAAGTGGAGTTAAGAAAGATGTCTGGAATATTTAAATCAGTAGTTGATAGCCATGATTTTTAAAATTACCCTAGTTAATTGCACCTTAATATGATTAGTAGCCTACCGGTATGTGCAAGATTTTAAATGGTAGGTTTTCCTGTGAACCAAAAAACAGCTCTTAACATGGATTATGTTCAGGTTAGGCCTACAAGTTATTGGGAGGGAGGTTTATTTTACATACCTGTTGCACATAAAATGAGCTTCTGATTAGAGCTCTGTGGGAATGTTTAAATGGTTTGATGATACAGGATTTATCAAGCCTCTTTCTATGCATCTTTTAAAAACATTTTAACAATTCATAAATTACTGTCATCATTGCTAATGCTGTACTCTGTCATGTTTATTTATGCAGCATGAGGAGTTAGGAAACATTGGTAGGATTGGTATATTGAGTGGAGATATAGTAGGATAAAATGCAACTGTGTCATGGAAACCTAAGATGTATTTTTATTTCTCAACTTTATTTTCTGTAGACTCCAATACAGCCCACCACCAGGAGAAAAAAAAAAGTGTTGGTGATGTTTAATGAGAGCAAATCTTGAAATACTGTGATTTAAGTGGTTGGTATCAAAAGCTGTATAGGAAAAATGAAAATGTGAAGTCACGCTCAAGTTTATTAAGCCTTGCCAGACTCGGCTGAAATTATCTTCGATGCAAATCAAGTCTCACTAGTTAAAACTTTAGGACGACCTTTGACATGAGCACTATAATAGGCCTACATTTAGGATCGACATAGCCTGCAGTAGGTCTTGTGCTACTGTATGCACCTGGGCATGTTTAAAAAAAACTCAGCCTGCAGGCTAATAAGGTATTATATTACTATAAATCTATCTCAAGCAAATCCAAGAAGTTACCAGACTGAGAAACTACATATCAATATTTAAACAAAAAAAGGGTGGCAGTGCAAACTGCACTTTTAATCCTTGCTTCATTAGTTAAACCATAATATTTGTACATAAATACAGTAAGGACTTCACATTACAAACGGCCACTTAAATTATATGCCTTATTAGGCATAACCTATAAATTACATGTCATGAAATTGGTAAGTATAAGCAGACAGCAACATCAATATGCAATGGTCTATAATGTAGTTTTATAGTGCACAAAAGGTTATTGTACTGAATGTATTTCGAACTGATGAATAAAACTGGTGGAAACGACAGCCAATTGATTTACATCCATTACATCCAAAGTAGTAGAAACTTTCGGTTGATTGGCAAGAGGGTTGATTTGTACTTTTATTTTCACAAATTTTGATGAACAGTGTCACGCTTCAATTTAAATATAAACGCACATACAATTCCTCATCAATAAGTGATTTGCACTTCATACTGTCATGAACTCGAATAGATTTCTAGCAATTTAACTGATGTAGAAATCTATTCCTCTCGCCACCATATTGGTGATAATTGTAAACAAACCCGCGGGCAGCCAATGGCTGGTAATAATTGCCAGCCAATAACAAGCCAGGATGATGCGGATCATAATTCGCGTTTCACTCTCATTGCGTTTTATTAACTTGAGGTGAGGAATCAGCTGTTCGTTAACGCCACGGGGTGCCATTATTAAAATTTTGGGAGATAGAAACACACTCTTGATATTTTCTCCACAGTTCCATGCCGATGCTAATGTTCAGAACATCGGAAGATCGCGGTCATGTAGCTCCATGTACTTTGGGTGTGTGTAGAATCTGTCTGATAACCGGTGTTAATTGTGATGGCTGTATTAGTGTGTGTTATCTGTTAGGGGTGTGTTTCTATATCCCAAAATTTTAATAATGGCACCCCGTGGCGTTAACGAACAGCTGATTCTTCACCTCAAGTTAAAACGCAATGAGAGTGAAACGCGAATTATGATCCGCGTCATCCTGGCTTGTTATTGGCTGCCCGCTGGCTTGTTTACAATTATCACAAACATGGCGGCGAGAGGGATAGATTTCTACATCAATTAAATTTCTAGAAATCTATTCCATTTCATGACAGTATGAAGTGCAAATCACTTATTGATGAGGAATTGTATGTACGTTTATATTTAAATTGCAGCGTGACACTGTTCATCAAAATTTGTGAAAATAAAAGTACGAAGCAACTGAAAGTTTCTACTACTTGAGATGTAAATCAATTGGCTGTCGTTTCCACCAGTTTTATTCATCATTTCGAAGTACATTCAGTACAATAAAATTTTGTGCACTATAAATTACATTATTGACCATTGCGTATTGATGTTGCTGTCTGAATATATGACATGTAATTTGTAGGTTATGCCTAAGGCATATAATTTAAGGTCCTTGCTGTATTTATGTACAAATATTATGGTTTAACTAATGAAGCAAGGATTAAAAGTGCAATTTGCATCGCCACCCTTTTTTTTTAAATATTGATAGGCATATGTGGTTTCTCAGTCTGGTAACTTCTTGGATTTGCTTGAGATAGATTTATAGTAATATACTACCTTATTAACCTGCGGGCTGAGTTTTATTGAAAACATGCCCAGGTGCATACAACCTACTGCAGGCTATGTCGATCCTAAATGTAGGCCTGTTATAGTGCTCATGTCAAAGGTCGTGCTAAAGCTTGAACTATTGAGGCTTTATTTGCATCAAAGATAATTTCAGCTGAGTCTGGCAAGGTTTCGTCAACTTGGGCGCGACTTCACTTTTTCATTTTTCCTATACAGCTTTTGATACCAACCACTTCAATAACAGTGTTTCAAGATTTGCTCTCATTAAACATCACCAACAAATTTTTTTTCTTTCCCCCTGGTGGAAGGCTGTGTTGGAGTCTACAGAAAATAAAGTTGAGAAATAAAAATATATCTTAGGTTTCTATGACACAGTTGCATTTTATCCTACTATATCTCCACTCAATATACCAATCCTACCAATGTTTCCTAATTCCTCATGCTGCATAAATAAACATGACAGATTACAGCATTAGCAATGATGACAGTAACTTATGATATGCTAAAATGTTTTTAAAAGATGCATAGAAAGTGGCTTGATAAACCCTGTATCATCAATCCATTTAAACATTCCCACAGAGCTCTAATCAGAAGCTCATTTTATGTGCAACAGGTATGTAGAATAAACCTCCCTCCCAATAACTTGTACCGGTAGGCCTAACGTGAACATAATCCATGTTAAGAGCTGTTTCTTGGTTCACAAAAAAAACTACCATTTAAAATCTTGCACATAGGCTACTAATCATATTATGGTGCAATTACCTATGGTAATTTTAAAAATCCTGGCTATCAGCTACTGATTTAAATATTCCAGACATCTTTCCTAACTCCCACTTTTACTGACAGCATGTAAGTCCTTACTACTGTCATTCAAGCCATTGACCAGTTATTTTTTTCATGAACTATTTTAGTCATTCTTCTCTGTGAAATACAGTTGATGACAACTGCCTGGAAGACTCTGGTGTTTTTTCTTGTGTCGCTTCTCTGGTTGCCTACGACACTTCCTAATTATTAACAGAATGTTTCATTGAATTGTTGTATCCAATTGACCAACTGGTGATATATTATGGCTTCCTTTAATATTCCTATGATACACTTTTAGATCCCATACATTAATGAAATATACAATAACATAGGCTGACATGTTGAACCAATCTCCCATTCCCTAACACTCCCAACTAATGGGACATAAGCTACTTAGTGGTTGGTCTCATTGCTTCCAGCTACATGTACCGTACTAGGTCTAGTAGTACCATAGGTATTGTGACGGTTTCTCCAACTCCGTCAAGGAAACTAATTCTGAACTAAGATCTGAAATGGGGTACACTGTCCCACTAGGACAATCAAGGACAACTTGAACCATTCAAGTGATTTTTCTATTTCATTTTACCAACTAACCAGGTGCCTGGAAATGCTAGTAAAGGAGGCAGCGAAGTAGGCTAGCCTACTGGTATTCACCATTCAGAGAACATTCTCAGTGACTTGTCTATGCATAGGCCTATGACACAATTTTAAGAAATTGATACAGTAGTCACAGAACACTAATGGTGCCCAGTACTCACAGCTTAGCATAGGACGGAGTGGATTCCAGCCACAGATTAACTCGTGATCTGTCAACGGGTTTTCAAACAGATTGAGCACACACCCAAGTACAGGGGTCTTGACCATGATGTTCCAAGCCTCTAAATGAAACACTCCTCTTTAAGACTTTCTGGTTTTGCATCCATGGTCGATCAACATTCCCCTGATTTCAGTGTTCTCAAGTTTCTGTTGGTTATGGACATGTTTTTATCCTGACAACTTCATATTTAAGGGATTGGGGTACATGCCCTATTCTTTATTAGTTCAGCATAAGATCATTGAATCCCCTTAAGAAAAATAGGGAACATCCATGTGTTATTTGCCCATAGGAAAGGGAGAATTTAAAAAAACTGAACATCTAGGGACATTGATGCAGATGACTCCGAGTAAGTAGGCTAGATCAAAATGAACATTTTTCAGTGTTGCCTTAATAAAGGTTGATAACTTTCTACCGTTCAACATGAATAGGCCTATATTGGATGGGAAATATTTTTATTATTTGCAGAGATTACAAGGATGACTTGTTGATGTATTATTATTTTGTTAAGCGAACATAAGTTCCAAGTCCATATCGTGTTGGAACCCATATTTCAGTGTTGCCTTAGTAAACGAAATATTCAATGTCTTTCAGTCGGTCAACACGGTTGCACTTAATGGTAATTAGCATTATTCCCAAAACCAGAAAAAAAACTGTACATGCAGGCCTAACATGTCAAATCAATCATACCTACAAGACAACAAAAATGCTCTATGAAAAACTATTAAAACCCCATAATGGTAGTCAAAAATAATCTCAATCCAACGCCACTATTTCGCGAAGGTGCAGAAAAATCTTAATAAGGTACAGCTATTCGTAATAGTAGGCTACGGTTGTGATAAACCGCTAAATGAGTGATAGGCCCCCGAAATAGAACTATTTATCTTAATGACTACAAGATAACGATATTGCCAAAAAACCACAATGCCACCCACAAATCTAGAGAAGACAACACTAAAAATGGCTTATCTAATCCACAAGTCACCCACCCTTCACCAACATTAATATTTGTAATTTAAGTAACTTAGGTTATGTTAAATTGAGGTTAATGGCGGAATTGATAGCGGCTGTGTGGCGGGAAGGACCCAATAAGTGCTCAGCCAATCAGGGACGTTTTGATTGGCGACCATGCTCGGAAAATTTTTAGATAGTTTTGATTCGCTCGTGTTCGTTAAGCCCCCACCCTAGGCCGTGCCGGCGACAAAAATGGCGGCTTAACGAACACGACGGGGTGCCATTATTAAAATTTTGGGAGATAGAAACACAGCCTAGGTAGATTTCATTAGAAAGCCAGCTATTGCAATGGGTACCATGTTTCGACTTCCGGAAAATTTCGACATATCTTCGCGTTTCACATCCCCTAGACTCCAAAACCACCATCAGTTCAAAAGTTTGTATATAATTTATGTATATATATATATATATATATATATATATATATATATATATATATATATGTACATATATCACTTTCTTGTGGACACGATAACTACCGCAATTTTGCATCAATCACTTTGAATTTTTTACTTAATAAGTATCCCTATAAAATCTCGGTCGAGTTCGTTAATGGGCACAATCGGTCGAAGGGGGAGAAAATGTGGGTCTTTTTTCGAAAACGTGAAATATCGCTATAACTCTCTTAATATTTGAAATATCGAATCCATTCAAAGTTCATACTATGTGTCGGATAAGGAGCAAAAATTTATGTTTGAAAAGTTTTTTGATAGCACCAACCATTGACCAAAGGGCTGGGAAAAAGTGGGTTTTTCGGGAAACATTAATCATCTCTCTCTTGATAGGCACAATATCAAAACCGTACAAAATGGACAATATTCCCTTAATAATTACCTAAAACTTTTGTCTGAAATAATTTTTGATATGACCCACCATTATGCCAAGGGATGAACAAAATTATTTCGGAATTAGAATAAAATGCCAAGAGCCATCAGAGGTTACCATGACAACGCTTCTAAATTGATGAGGGATGAGCTAACAGAGGTTGGCATGACAACGCCACTGCACGAGATCACATTCAGTTTTCTATCTGACTGTGGGAAGCGGCTTCGGTGACGTAACCGGTAACATACTGAACTTCTATCCCCAAGTTCGCGGGTTCAAAGCCAGCCGAAGTCGTCTGATTTTCTAAGAGCGCTACGAATCCCTCAGTATGCTTTCCTTAGGAGGGGAAGTTCCAACGTTCATTGCGAGTTGATGGTTGTGGCATCTAGTTGCCAAGTTCACAGCTAGGTGTCATTGATGGTAGTATTTGGTACCAAAATTGGGAACTACTACTTGAAATTGACCGTCTGCAGTCCTTACCTGAATTACAGACTAATACAGCCATCACAATTAACACCGTTTATCAGACAGATTCAACACACACCCAAAGTGCACGGGGTTACATGACCGCGTTGTCGCAGCCGCTAAACTGAGGAACCAACCAACATCACTGCGGGAGATAAAATTTTGCGTGAAGAAGTTAGACTGTTAGAACGTTACACATCAGTGTCGTAACCTTGCATAAGGAGAGTGTGACCACAAGTATAATAATGAATCCCAAATGACAAGAAGGTTACCGTCCCCATGAGACAATAAAATGTTAAAAATATGCATAGAAAGACGAAAACAAAGTTAATTAAGCTCCAATTGTAAAATACTTTCTGGCAATAAATGAGGACTGATCCTTCTACGAAACCCTGCATATTTTGCCAATTATAGCCTATCCCCTAGTTTGCCCGGTGAAATCTACCTCCGCCTACCGGCGTGCAGAGATAAATTTTTTAAATTCAAGTAAGGACTGCAGACACTGAATTTTCAAGTAGTTCCTACTTTTGCCGCCACCGTCAACGACTACTAGTTCAGAACTTGGTTACTAGATGCCACCGCAGTGAGCTCCTGGCGACGAACGTTAGAACCTAAGAGCGTTGTTCAAATTTAACCTATAATTTACTGTAGCTTCACACAAGTGTAATTAGTGGAAGGTCCTTTAACATGTCATAAATCTACGGCATGGGACGGCCGGCTTTACTTCCCCTCCGAACGAAGGCATACTGAGGGATTTTTAACGCTCTTAAAAAATCAGACGACTTCGGAAGGGTTTGAACTCGCGATCTCGGGCATAGCAGCTCAGCATGCTACCAACTACACCACCGAAGCCGCTCAATAATATACTGTCGAGAACAGTAAGCTAAAATGATATGGACATATGATGCGAATGGGAGAAGACCAAGTCCCGAAGCGATTATTTACCGAGAAAGGCGCCAAAAGGGAAGGCCGAGGATGAGGTGGATGGATGCAGTGAGGGAGAGCGTTGAGAAAAGAGGAGAGAGTACTACAGGGTGGTGCACGAAATGTCATACATCGAAAATGGTTTATAAAATGTGTAAATCTGGGCTCACAACCATGTCCTTTCGTGAACAGAAACCTTATTTCATTCGTGATTCGACAGACAGCAGCACATGTCGCGCGTGCGTACCGGTTTCCAGTTATACAGCATGGCGGATAAAGAGAGGTTGACGCGCGATCAGAAGGTGAAAACAGTGTTGCTTTATGCGGTCATAAAGACTGTAACTCGGGCTCGGAAAGATTTCGTGTTCATTTCCGTACCCGGTGGGCTCCCCCGGCAGACTGTGTGTTGACTGGCCAGACAATTTAAAACAGAAGGCACTATACTGGAGAGAAAACGAGCCCGTCTCAAGCCAGTCCGCTCACCGGATAATATTGCTGCTGTAAGAGCGGCTGTGGCTCGGTTCCCCTCCAAATCCACCAGAACTGCCTGTGTTCAGCTGGGCATCTCTCGACGGTCAATTCAGATAATACTGCAGTCCGAGTGTGACCAATTCCCATACAAAATGACAACAGGTCATAAACTAACGGCGCTTGACAAGCAACGGCGAGTACAGTTTGCTGCATGGGCTATTGCAGAAGGTGATCCCGTACTGCACAGCACATGGTTCAGTGTTGAGGCATACGCTTATCTCAACGGTGCTGTGAACAAATAGAATGCCCGGTTTTGGGTGAAAGAACGGCCTGATGTTGTGCACGAGGTTGAAAGTCATTGTGTTAAAGTGTGTGCGTGGGCTGCAATTTCCAGTCATGGAATTATTGGGCCAATCTTCATCAATGACACAGTCAACAGTGCGCGTTACATGGACATGTTGCAAAAGAGTTTCCTTCCAAAACTCTTTGCAAAACGACTACCAATAGAGACACAGTGGTTCATGCAAGATGGAGCTCGTTCGCACACAGCAAATGTTGTTCTGGATATTTCTGGCCCTGTGTGATGTCCCATCGATATCCCGAACGTTTTCAGAGTGGCTCAATCTGGCCACCACATAGCCCCGATATTAATCCCTGCGACTTCTTCCTGTGGGGATATTTGAAGGAGACAATCTACCGCCAGAAACCAGAAAATGTATTGCAATTGGAAGCGGCCATTGTAACTTTCTTCCGAGGGTTGAGTACGGACATTGTGTCGTAGATTGGTCACAAACTTGCAGGTTCAACTGGAAGCTGTTGTACGCCGAGAAGGTGGGCATATTTAGCATGCCCTGCATACTGACTAATCATGCACATTTCAGTGAATGTTGTAATGGCATTCTTTATTAAATATGTTGTATATTAAATATTCTATTAACAATTTCCAGTGTACGACATTTCGTGCGCCACCCTGTAGAAGAGGGACGAGAGTGGTGGAGAGACAGAAAAGTATGGAGGTCCTTGATTCACACCCCGACCCAGATCACTGGAACCGGGAAATGAAGAAGAAGATTTAGGCTATTAAAGCATAACGTTTTTGTGAACCGTATCTTATATAATAAACTGTTATTACCCATTCATGAATTGATTGCCGGCGGTCGAGATGGGAACTATTCTTTGTTTACTTGTGTCACACGTCAGCCTGCTTCATTGACAGGTACAGTTGTGCGAGTAGGATATGACTCAGTTCCAATAGCCTCAGTCATCGTTTAACTGTCCGTGGTGACATGAGCTCCTGTGACGTGCAATGCTGCTTGACAAATGTGTAGAATGCATTCTGTCATCGCTGTATTCCCTGCTTCACGATGCAGAAAATATTTAAATAACTATCAGATATTTCTTATGAACTGCTGTCTTTGCAAATCCAATTTTTACAATATGCATTTGAGCATGTGTACCGTACCTCATTGTCATGTCCAAATTCTGTACAAACCCAAGGCATATCATATTTAGTTGAACACATTTAAATTAATAACATGATTATCTATTGGGAAATATGAGTAGCAATGTCAGATAAGTTGTTTGCAATATCTCCATCACACACCATGATAATTTTGTCATGTAGCCTACTGAAATAACCAGTTTAAAAAGAGTTCTACTTGATTGACAGCTCTTTCATCAAAGTAAGCATTCAGTTTGAACATTTTGTAATTTTGGCTACATCTTTGTATTTATCTCGGATGACTAAACTTCCGTCGCTTATTATGGGCTGGTGACGAAACTATTGGACCAAATGACATGATAGTTGAAATAGTTAAGAAAAGAACATATTTGATTAAAAGCAGAATATCTCTGCTTCCCATGAAGAAAATTACCAATACCCACAAAAGAGGAAAACGGTTGAAATTATTGTTTGGCAAATAGATTTTGGCTGGCCTTCATCAGACAAGACTAGTCATTGGGCCTATTGCCACACTCAAGAGCAGGAGACAGGAACAACAATAGAAAGCAAGCAATAATATTTGTTCACAATTTGGAGGTGGAGGATCATTGGTATGATCCAACGAGGCCCAGCACTTGACCGGTAACTTGCTCTTTACCTTCCGTTTAAAATGTTCACCAGCAATTTCCACTAGTCATGTAATAACTGTGATGCAGGGTATTGTGTGTTATGAAAGTCTAAATCAAAGCACACAAATATGGGCAAGTCTTTGCACATGAAGTATTAATAAAACGGAGCAGTGCACTCCCGTTAATTCGCGTGCGGATAATTCGCTTTGCGGTTAATTCGCGGGTTTTGTAGTATATTTCTTTAAAGTAGTAATTCGTACACCCACTAACCATTATGCTAAATAAAATTCTCTCTTGTGTCATTTAAAAAGAATTTTAATGCAATATGCTGCGTGGAGACGAAATCATTGAAATTTGAGAAGACTGGACTTTGTTTCCTTGCTATGTAACAGTAGGCCTACATGCACACTGCTACAAGAATTCTGAAAACTTGTAAACATACGAGCATGTTGCCGCGGGCGGTATAGCACAGATTCCGTTATCTTGGAAGCGGAGACAATGCAAGTGAATGCTCTTTCTCTCAGAACCTACCCTTCGTTTTGCCACAGCTGAAGCCCAAGGTCGCTGACCTGTGAATTGAGCAGGCTAGATGCGCGGCCAGTGAGCGTACGGTATTGTATACAGTAGTCTATTGTAGTTGAGAAGTGTGCTTGGCGTGCGTACATCTTTTCAGTGTTTTGAAGTCAGCTGCGAGAGTTTTCAATAGTAAATTGTGGTTATCAGTTTTCGATATGAGCGGTCGAAAAATGAAATACAAAAGGTTAAACGTCAGTGAAAAACTGAAAATTATAGAGAGGCTGGAGAGAGGCGAGACGTCATCCAAGTTGTAACTTTTTACCAGCCCTTCTTGGGCGACTGATTTAAAACTTCCCAAAATCATCCTCCTATTTTTGATCGGAAGTACTTCATCATATACCACACAATTGAAATGGCAGGGTGTTGGACACACATTTGGTCAACCTAACTGGTATCATTTGGGCGTTCAACTATTAGGTGTAATTCCCTATAAAGAAAACTAATTATAACCTTCAAAATATGTGTATTAATATCAACTTTAAACATATGGCGGGGACTCTCGTCGAACAGACTATGGTTTACTATCTTCTCTCCTCGGCAATGACGAAAACATGTGACCCAAAATGAATGTTGGAATATAAAGATGTTTGTTACTCACTCATCGACGATCTAGCAGATAATCTACGAGACATGCTCGATAGATCAGTTCTCCCCAGCATTTCTAAGATTTTCCACACGTGGTTTGAGGTTAGAGATGTTTACTGGTTTACATAGCCACATCTCTGCGAGAGAAATGAATGTGCTTCCGTACCCAACTTGAATTGTGCTAACAGAGATAACATCGTTGTGATATGTAGCCGTTTCGAGTACATTCACAAGCCATGCTTTCAACCAAACTGTTTCTCCAAATAGGCCTACGCCAAATTACGAGAACGCGACCTTTCCAATCAGACGCTACAATAGAAGTGAAGCCCCGCTATACACGAAAATCCCACCTCTCATCTTGTAAACACATGTTTTCGTCTTTCTCCGCCAGGGTCATGATACCCTCCAACCCATACAAAATACACCAATAATCTCGAACCCATGTATATTTCTTACAACTCGTGGCGCGAAACTCTTCTCTGACGTCAGAACCTTACACAATTTACACAAAGCTTTCTTCAAGACAAGGGAAGTTATTCTCGGCCCAATCTAAATTTGGCCTAGAGTTTCCTGCTGTTGCAACATCTTGTAGCTTACCTACACAATCCGCTGTCTTGTATACTGACATCTCCCATACAAATTAAATGAAATATTCCTGACTGAGTCCCCGAGATACACAAGATATATATACACTAAATAAAATGAAATTCTACAACCTAAATGATGATGATGAACAAGAAAAGAAATGGTATGAACAAATTACCCTAACCTGACTTCTCTTGCAGTCAACCAAATAAGGGTTTGGGAACATTGTGACCGGAACAGTCACAATACGCCCCCATGTGATTCACACGGGTGAAACAAGTGTGGATCACAAACACTCAAACAAGCAACGCACTGAAAACACAAAGAATTACACTATTACATAAATAAACCCTGGAAGACATATATACATACACACTTGTCAAATTTTCACACATTCTCACTCTCTCGAATGTCTTATTGTGTCCATTTCCTAGCCTCACTGATTTCTCTCAAGTGTCTTAGGTCTACCACTTCATTTTCTTCGTCTCATCATGAGACCCTATCGCTTCACAAGCCATGGTATTTGCCTGCACAGGCCTTATCATACCATCTATCCATCTAACACTCGATGCCACTTTGCTGGTTAGCATTCTTCGTCACATCTCTTGAGTTTTGTCATGCCATCACGTTATGTTGACTGATTCTCTAAGAGTCCATGCCATATTATTTTACAGAGTGATATCTACGGAGATTCCTAATATTATGTGTACTGACAGACTTACCATCCTGGTCCGTTAAACTATAGGCACACTCACCAATACGTTTAACCACCTTAAAAGGCCCCTGAAATAGATGAAAAAACTTCCCTATCTCCTTATCTACAGCTGAAGACGGATATGGAACCCTCAGAAGCACCTGATCGCCTACTTCAAAAGAATCAAACTTTACCCGCTTCTGCTGGCGCCTACGCTTATTCCCTGCCTTGATTAAGTTGTCCCTAGCCAGCTGGATACAAACATCCTTCCCAATCTCCTCTCCCGTGACCAAACCTAGCATTCTAGCAAGCTCATTGGTAGGCTTCCTACCATACTGAATTTCATAGGGAGTGCATTTTACACTCTCATGGAACGTACTATTGAACTATCGTTCAATATCTCCTAACTTGGAGAACCACGCATTGTGGCGATTGCTCACATAGGTGCGAAATACTCTCCCTAATTCTCTCATAACTCGTTCGGACAAATTCCCTTGAGGATATCGAATAGATGAGAATATGTGCTTGATACCCAATTCACTCAACTTGGTTTTCCAGATCTTTGAGGTGAATTGACTACCGTGGTCTGATAGTATCCTGAGAGGCACCCCAAACTCAGGTACATACTTATCAGTGATCTGTAGGACACAACCCTTCCCGGTCGCTTTTCTCAGGGGATACAGTTTGACGAGTTTACTGAATGCGTCAACAACCACGAAGATATACTGATATCCAAACTGAGCTTTAACCAATGGACCATACAGATCGACACAGAGTAAATCCCTTGGTTTTTCTGTGATCACCATTTGCCGAGGTCCCTCAAGAAACCTCGTTGGGCATTTACACCGTTGACACGAGTCAAAACTTGCCAGAACTTTCCTAATCTGCCTTCCCATGTTCTTCCAAATGAAATGCTGCTGAACAGCAAAAAGAACCTTGCTTGATCCAAAATGCCCTAAAGCCTTGTGATGATACCAAATCATCGTTACCTGCAATGAGCTTGGCACACACACTCTCCAGGCACCTTCATGGCACAGCCTAGCCAAGAAACCACACTCCAACTTGTACCAATACTTTCCAACCTTAATTCTACTATCCACATCCATACCTCTCAACTGAGTCAAGATATCACCTAAGACCTCATCCTTCTCCTGCTCTACAAGCAGATTCCTTAAGCAGCGTATCTCATAATCACACTCGCTTACCTTGGTTACGCAGATAACAACACCTTCCTGTACCTCCAGTACCTGATGACCCTCATCACCCCCAATGTTTCTACTCATGAAGTCAGCCACAATGTTCTCAGTACCCTTAATATGCCTTACCTCAAAGTTATATTCACTTATAGCCAATATCCACCTTGACATCCTGTTCGAAGTGAGCTTGCAGGATCCAATAAAAAGTAATGCATGATGGTCAGTCAGTATCTGCAACTTACTGCCCAACACATAACTCCTAAACTTCCCTAGAGAGTATACGATTGCTAACATCTCTATTTCAGTAATTGTATATCTCTTCTCCGCCATGCTTAGCCCTCTGCTTGCTAATGAGACAATCCCTAGATTGCCCTCACTATCCTCCTGACACAAAATGCCTGAGATGCCTTGCATGCTCGCATCAGTCATCAAAATGTAGGGACAATCCAGACGAGGATACCTAAGCATGACAGTCTCTACAAAGCCTCTCTTCAACTCCTTAAAAGCCTCATCGTGCACCTGGGTCCATACCCACTTAGTACCCTGCTTCAGCAATTCCCTAAACGGTTCTACAAGACAGGAATATTTAACTACGAATCTACGAAAATAATTGAAAACCCCTAATATTGACCTCAATTGTTTGGCGTTACGTGGTGTAGCAGTGTTGTGAATCTTGTCTAATCGTGACTGTTCGGGAGACACCCCTTGTGTTGTGATAGTATGCCCTAAAAATGTGATTGATGTTGTGCAAAACAGAGACTTCTTAAGTTTAATTGTAAATCCCCCGTCCCTTAATTTCCCCAAAACAATGTCTAAGTGATCCAGGTGTTCCTTTAATGTGTAAGATGCAACAATTAAATCATCTATGTACATTGTCACAAACTCGTGTGTGTCCCTCCCTAACACTAGATTTAAGGCCCTAATCAACGCTGAACTGCTGGTCTTTGTTCCGAAAGGAACGACCCTGAATTGGTACAAACCACTCTTAAAGCTAAACGCAGTCAACTTCCTGTCCTGTTCTCTCAACGGTACCTGCCAAAATGATGCACTCAGATCCATAGTGGAAAACCATTGCTTACCATTGAATTTCTGAACCAGTTCCTCAACACATTCTGGCCTCTGTTGGTCCCCAGATATCCTACAATTGAGCTGCCTGGCATCAATACACAACCTGACCGAGCCATCACTCTTCCCAACCACAACTAAGGGATTCAGATATGCACTAGTTGAAGGCTCAATAATACCCTGATTCAGCATAATGCCTATTTCTTTCTCCACAGCATCAGCAAATTTGTGAGGTATCGGGTACTTGGGTCCTGAAAATGGAGAATGATCTACAATTTCGAACTGATGCGTATAGACATGTGTTAGCCCTGGCTTGTCACTGAAAACTTCTTGGTTTAGCTCTAAAACCTCTAACAACTTATCCCTCTCCTCAACACTTAAACCACTCTTATCCACAGCCTGCTGGAGTTGATCACACTTATCACCCTCCACAGCAATGTGACATAAATCCACAACTTCCTCCTCATCGTCAGCCTTACCTTCTGCCATATCCCCTACAGTGACCTCAGTAACACATGCCTTTACTGTCTTATCTACACTCTTGCATTTCATTCTCATCTCCTGGCTTATATTCCCCCTCACAAAGTTGATGACACCCCGGTCAAAATCAATAACAGCACTATGCTCGTTAAGCCAGTCTATCCCCAAAATCATTTCATAAATTAGGTTAGGAATTACCAAGCAAGTCTTGTGGTCAACTTCATTACCAAACCTCATGGGCAACAATACCTGCTTTCCCACTCTTTGGGATTTATTACCAACAGCAGTTACCACATATGTCGACTTAACTGGAATTTCTTCCAACTTACCACCGTCCTTGATTAAAGTATCATAAAATCCCTTACTGATGACACTTCTCTCACTCCCCGAATCCACCAATGCCTGCACTCTCTTACCTAGTATGCTCAACTCAACAGTTGACATAAAAGCCTCCTTCTCCCCGATACATGAGAACTCCTGCTGGTCAGCTAGCAGATCCTCCCGACTCATAGGCATAAAATCCTCCTCACCCACAATAACACACTGCTTGACTTCATTTCTTACGGACTGCCTGACTGACCTCCCTGCACAGCCCGTTCGGAGTTTAAAGCTCCTTGACCACCTTGTTCTTGTCTCCTCTGGTTCACCTGTACTCTTTCGTTACCACCTTCCTGACGCCCCCCACCTCTCTGATAGTTACCTTCCTGTCGCTGTGAATTATCCTGACGCCCCCCACCTCTCTGATAGTTTTCCTGCCTCTGCTGATAATCTCTTTGCTCCTGATTAAATCTACCCCTATTAAACTCCTGATTATTCCCCCTATTGCCCCTAAATTCCTGTTTGACCTCTGGCCTCTCCATGTGCTGCTTGCCTAAAACGTCAAAGCTCGTAAGAAGCTCTTCCAACTCTTCTACCGTCCTTACCTTCTGCATACAAGCTGCCTCCTGAATTCTAGGTGGGAAGTGCTTCAACATGACCCTAACCACATCACTGTCAGAGGTCAGCCCATCCAAATTCTTCCAAATAAGTACATGTGCCAAAAAATATTCTGTCAGGGATACCCCTTCTCTCTCCTTATATTTCCCAAAAGTTAATTTTTCCCTTTCCCTGGACTGTACCCCCTCCCCCCAGAACTTAGCTTTGAATTTATCCCTGAATTCCCTTAAACTATTCATGTTAGGCCTGTATATTTGGAACCATGCTTTCACATCCCCTTGAAATGAGTTAGACAAGATCTCCAACACTGTTTCCCATTCGACAACCCCGTCTTCTAGATCCTTGCTGAATTTCTTCTCAATGGTTTTTAAAAACTCCATAGGGTTGAACTGCCTTGAGTTAAATTGTGGCAGACCAGGGTCCCTGAGTAGCAAACTAGATGGCATCACAACCCTTTGACTCATCGGTCGCTCTTTCAACTCTCTCCTGACCTTTATCAGCTCTTCCTGCAGCTTTTCGTTTTTCTCGGTCAATGCCACCTGCTTCCCTCTCAGACCCTCAATCTCTCCCAACTTATTTTCAACGGCACCTACTCTATCTAAATATTCCCTCTTATTCCCACTTACAGTGTTGCATATCTCATCACACTTTCCCGTTACATTCTGTACTTCTGCCCTTGAACTAGCTATCTCTGACTTAATTTTCGTTATTTCCACATCTTGCTGGTTCTGATGGCCTTCCATTCCTTCTAGCCTACTTGTGATCCCAGCCTGATTTCCTCTCCCTGTTTGCTAATTTTCCCACTTAATTCCAGGTTCATACTCTCCATTCTACTATTAAGGACAGACTTATGGTCCCGTATTTCTTTGCTGAGACTCTCTATCCTTGTGTTCGTGGCCCTGTTGCTCTCCTGAATTTCCTTACTTACAAATTCCTTCACTTCTACTATCTGTTTGGTCACTGACTCTACCTTCTCATTTACAGAGCCTACCTGCTCCTTAATTTCCTTACTCATAGATTCTCCTTGCTTCTTAATCTCTTTTATTTCACTCAGTAGCATTTGGATCAAACTATCGTTCATAACCCCCCCATTTACATTTAAGTTACTACCTTCAGCGATCAGCTGCGACTCAGTAGTAACAATGGTAACATTCGTCGGTGTAAATGCAATTACTGCTATGTGCAAAACACAAACTTTTCAGGAGGGACAAAAAACTATCTGGTGGGAAGATTGGACATTAAATACTTAGAAAAAAAATGTTATTTGAGAGGGATAAGGGACTCGAATTAAAGGGAATTGAAAAAATAACCAAGGATATATTTATCACATAACGACATTACAAAACTATATTTTGTAGGCACATGACAGATATTTCATGCATTTAGAATTCACATGGCAGGTTTTACACAAAATGTTCTAATTCTAAATGTCAAACGTTTATTGGCATAGACACCAAAGCTGACACTAAATTATATATATAAAAAAAGGGAGTTGGTCGTGTATACTTCAATAATACATTAAGTTGCTCGTTACTTCTCGTGAGGAAGATTGTTGTAGAATGAGTGGTAATCTTTGGGAATCAGATTGGTTAAAGAAAGCAAATCTTTGTACTTTTCTGCAGAGATTTTTGTTGGTGCTGGATACAGGACTGGTGGTACTCCCGCGGATCCTGAAGCAGATCGCCGTTTTCTTATTGGAAGAAGCTGGTACTCAGATGTATGTCGAAGTCGAAAGTGAATAGAGCCATCAGTTAAATATTTCAGAGCACGTATGTCTGTGACGCTTGGATCGCCAGCAACCTTTCCTGGGCGAAGGGAAGAGAGTGTTGAAACGGCTTCGTAGTTCTTGAAAAAGGTGTGATCAAGATGATGTATCACATACGGTTGCTTTCTTCTTGCCAGACGAGCCCTTGCAATGAAATCACTTGGGACATACAACGGAGCTTTGAAGTAATGTTCCAAAGTTGAATGCACACTGTCAACTTCCATAACTGTATGACCTTTCTCTAGGTAAAGCTGCTCGATTGTTAAGTTTCTTGTCTTTGCCATGGTGCTAAGAGCTGATGCTAGCACTTTGTTTCTATTTTGGTAACCACAACCATCTGATATTAAGGTTACATGAGTTACTGAAGGGGGCAAGTTTTCAATGTAGTCAACAATGCATGAAACAAAACTACTTGCTGAAACGCCTCCACTGGCTTCATGCCAAATGTAAAGGTTGACATCGCCATTCTTGAGACAGTAGGTGGTGAAATTGTGAATTTGTAACTTTCTTTTGTAGTATAGTGCACTCGCTTCCAGTTTCGGAGCAAGAAGAACACTCTGAACGTCCATTGTTATTACGTGATGAGTTTCAGAGGCGTTCTCCTTTGCAGCTGCCTTTGCAATGAACGCTTCCTCCTTCATTTTCAAGTGCGCAGTGTATTTATCAAGCTCTAGGTTACCTGATTTATACATATGACATGTATCACATTGATCTTTCCGAGGCATGTGTATACCGATTTTTTCTTTGTCAAGCTGTGCCACAAACCAAGGCCTGGACCCATGAGGCACCTCTTTTTTTTCACACCATTCACGGTACATGCCGTGCATATTTTGAAATGATAGAAATCCACTTTCAACGTATGTCTTTCCGGTGGATGATCTGCAATAGTGGCTGGGAACTTTTGGGATTACTGCCAACCATTCCAATAAATACTTCCTTTTGTTTGCAGCATATTTGAATTGTCCACTACTCGAGGTTACATCATTAGAAGCGGCAGAGATGTTAGGTTGGATGTCTGGATCATCAGGCATCTCATCATCAGTGCCAGCGCCGTCATCGCTTTCTCTCTGATCAGAGGTCCATCGAAGGAAAGAATCTCGTTTAATGCCCAATGTGTTTAGGAACAGTGTTCTACAGACTCTTACATGCTGCCCATCTGCTGTTGGTAAATGGCAGTCTTGAAAATGCATCTTCTTCTGCTTCTTCTTTTCTGAGGTCTTTAATTTTCTCCGTTTGATTACATGGCGGTTGGTAACTAATCCTTTGACGTAGGCTTTCTTAGCTTCCCATGACGGGAGATCCCAGAAGTATTTAAAAACTTTTTCACGATCTCTAGTTGTAATTTGTCCACATAAAAAAGACCGCTTTGATTTAGTGTTAGATGAAGTATGGATACATCTTTCAAGCATGCCCCGCTCATTCCTGTTAACATCATGATTAATTTGCCCACTCTTATCCCTACTATACCCAGTGTAAGCTGCGCCCCTAAGTCTATTCTCTTTGGTGGTTTTCCTCTTCAGTACTTGCATCCTCTGGTTTTCATTCGCTGCTTCTTCCCTATCAGCAAGGGCTTCCTGAGAAATTGGCGGACAGGTGCTGGTTGATGGCATGGATTCACCGTAGGTTTCATCATTATGTGGAATGTAGTGCATAACGTCCTGGTCGGATATGGTAGATATGTTTTCATTTTCTGCAATAAAAGATAATAAGGGGTTTATTGTAACAATAGCTACTTGCTGCTTAACATTTTGTAGAAAACATCAACTATATCTAACGCAAGTTAACAATTCATGAGAACGAACTATTAAATGCCTTTCAGTCTGCCAACACGCTTATACCCAATTGTAATGGTTTAAAGCATTTAAAAGTTCGTTTACTAAGGCAACACTGAAAACAGGCTTCCAAGACGATAATAATAAATAAGGGATCTGTTTCTAAAACATGGCAACTAACATGAAGTACGTTTGTAGGAAATGCTATCTTCCGATGGTGTCTAATTTTTCAATGTATTAAGAATCAGGATTACATAAATCTGTACAACAAATATATTTCCTTTAAAATAGGAGGTCTAAATAACACGTACATTTTGCCATTTACCATGCTTTAAAATCGAATACCTCAAATATTTCTCGGCAGCTAACCTTTGATTAAGCTCTTAGATAGGTCAGATTCTTCCTGAATGATAGACGAAGATGGACCCGGCGAACGCGGATAATGTATGGATACATCTTCTCCCACTGGTGCTTCAAATACCGGTAGTAATAACTCGTAGCATAGTGGGGGAGAATTATTACTATGGCTGTCAGGGTCAGTATCTTGCGTATTCAAAAGTTGCTCCAATATTTGCGAGGATGATAATATGTTTTCCATTGTCTGCAGCAAGAGACTGCGTTCACTTTAGAATATTACCTGTAAACAACAAGACATTGCGGTTGTCAACATGATACTGCAGATTGTATTTATAATCTTAATAAGGGGTAGACATACATACATACATACATACATAGAGATAAACTTACCTATTGTCAAGGCTGTAATATCTTCCTGCACTCACATTCACTCTGTCACGTCTCGACAATGAACAAAACAGCGCGCGCGCCATGTGATATTGTTTACCATTCCCTACTACCTGTCCGTAGAATACCAGTCATGTGACGTTTCTTGCACATAGCAGATATTAACTTACAGCTTCCATGCATTGGCACATAGCAGCTATGCTTTGCATAGAAAATACACGGAAATGAAAACTGACTGCACAAAACAGATATTACACGTCGATCCACGGTGCTGCCATCTAGGGGACTGCATTTTTAATTGAAAACAGCTATTTTTGCACATAGCAGGTATTACATTTACACCGACGAATGTTCCCACTGTCTTTTCCACATCTTCCTCACTGCCACTTCCCCCAGTTTCCTGATTACCTGACATTTTACTGTTTGATTTACACACAACCCTTGACCTTAATTCTAAATTGTCTGATGTGGACATACCCCTTAAAACAAAACAAATTACTGTGAACCCTAATACTCCTAAGGTGTCTATCGGCTGTGTGCATATGTGCCCTAATGATACCTGCTAGGTTTCCCTACTCTTGCCCCACGTTGAGGTGCTATGTTGTAACTTTTTACCAGCCCTTCTTGGGCGACTGATTTAAAACTTCCCAAAATCATCCTCCTATTTTTGATCGGAAGTACTTCATCATATACCACACAATTGAAATGGCAGGGTCGTGGAGTGTTGGACACACATTTGGTCAACCTAACTGGTATCATTTGGGCGTTCAACTATTAGGTGTAATTCCCTATAAAGAAAACTAATTATAACCTTCAAAATATGTGTATTAATATCAACTTTAAACATATGGCGGGGACTCTCGTCGAACAGACTATGGTTTACTATCTTCTCTCCTCGGCAATGACGAAAACATGTGACCCAAAATGAATGTTGGAATATAAAGATGTTTGTTACTCACTCATCGACGATCTAGCAGATAATCTACGAGACATGCTCGATAGATCAGTTCTCCCCAGCATTTCTAAGATTTTCCACACGTGGTTTGAGGTTAGAGATGTTTACTGGTTTACATAGCCACATCTCTGCGAGAGAAATGAATGTGCTTCCGTACCCAACTTGAATTGTGCTAACAGAGATAACATCGTTGTGATATGTAGCCGTTTCGAGTACATTCACAAGCCATGCTTTCAACCAAACTGTTTCTCCAAATAGGCCTACGCCAAATTACGAGAACGCGACCTTTCCAATCAGACGCTACAATAGAAGTGAAGCCCCGCTATACACGAAAATCCCACCTCTCATCTTGTAAACACATGTTTTCGTCTTTCTCCGCCAGGGTCATGATACCCTCCAACCCATACAAAATACACCAATAATCTCGAACCCATGTATATTTCTTACAACTCGTGGCGCGAAACTCTTCTCTGACGTCAGAACCTTACACAATTTACACAAAGCTTTCTTCAAGACAAGGGAAGTTATTCTCGGCCCAATTTAAATTTGGCCTAGAGTTTCCTGCTGTTGCAACATCTTGTAGCTTACCTACACAATCCGCTGTCTTGTATACTGACATCTCCCATACAAATTAAATGAAATATTCCTGACTGAGTCCCCGAGATACACAAGATATATATACACTAAATAAAATGAAATTCTACAACCTAAATGATGATGATGAACAAGAAAAGAAATGGTATGAACAAATTACCCTAACCTGACTTCTCTTGCAGTCAACCAAATAAGGGTTTGGGAACATTGTGACCGGAACAGTCACAAAGTTAGCCAGCGAGTTTGGGGTGGGTGAAACTACAGTGAGAGACATGAAAAAACAAAAGGAAACCCTCATTAAATTTTCTGCTAAGTGTGATCGTTCATCAACCCAGAAATCAATGAGAACATCGGGCTATGAAAATCTAGATGAAGCCATGATACGCTGGTTTAATCAAAAACGAGCGGAAGGTATTCCCGGGCCAATGTGTGCGGAGCAAGCCAAACGTTTCCACATTGCCCTTGGCTTAGAAGGGGATACGGAATAAGGGAAATTGCGATTCACGGAGAGCGTCTTAGCGCAGACACGAGTGGTGCTGAAAAGTTTGTACAGGAATTTCAATCATTCGTTGACAAAGAACAGCTTGACCTGAGACAGCTTTATAATTCAGACGAGACAGGGTTGTATTGGAAATGTTTACCGTCCCGAACATTAGTGATGCAAAAAGAACAGCACGCCCCAGGCCGTAAAATATCGAAGGAAAGAATAACAATTATGGCGTGTGCTAACGCAAGTGGCGATCATAAATTAAAATTGTTAGCGATAGGGAAATCTAAAAAACCTCGTTGTTTTAAACAAGAAAATGTCCCTCTGCAGTACTACCATCAAAAGGCAGCGTGGATGGACACACAAATATTTAAGGACTGGTTTCACAATCATTTTGTAAAACAAGTGACGGCCTATTTAATTAAGCAGTCTTTGCCAATTAAAGCAGTGCTCTTAATTGACAATGCGCCTTCCCATCCACACGAAAGTGAACTTAGAGAAGGTGATATTGTCGTCAAATTCCTTCCCCCTAATGTAACTTCTATTCTGCAACCTATGGACCAAGGCGTTATTGCTGCATTAAAGAAGAACTACCGGTCATCTTTGTTACAGCAATTGGTTGAGGAAAATATTGATATTCCATCATTTTGGAAGGACTTTAGTTTGTTGGATGCTCTTCATGCAGTCAACACGTCATGGGGGAAAGTTACAGGCAATACGCTCGCACGGTCATGGAAATCTGTTCTAGGCGAAGAGCAAGCGTTTGGCGGCTTCAGTGACGGCATTATTTTGGACGGGCAAAGTAGCCTCGCTACGCTGAAATCATTACTACAAAACCTGGATGAATGCCAAGATGCAGATGAAAATGACATTATTGAGTGGTTAGACGTCGATAAAGACGATTATGGTTTCAGACATGAAAGTGAAGAGGATATTGTACAGAATTTGACTGCCGGTGAGCAAGACGGAGATCCAGATGAATTCGAGTGCGGGAGTGATGCAACAGAATTCCCGAAAGTTTCCCACTGCCAAGCTAGTGTCTCTATAGACACACTTCTCTCTTATGTAGAAAATCAAGATGAATTTTCATTCTCAGATATTGTTTTCTTTAGAAATGTACGATCCAAAATTAGAAAAAATGAACAATTATCTAAGAAACAAAAAGTGATGACGGAATTTTTTCATTAGGCCTAGATATTAATGTTGACATAATCTACATATCATTTTGTAATTTTCCTCTAGTGTGTCTTACAATACAATGTGAAGTGTTATAATTATTTTTGCTTGTTTATAAAGTGCATTTCAATATTTTAACCAATGGTTTTGCATTTACAAGGCTTAACAAAACTTACTGCGGATAATTCGCGGGAGTTCGTGCATTAATTACCGCGAATTAGCGGGAGTGCACTGGTAAGTTGCTCTTTACCTTCTGTTTAAAATGTTCACCAGCAATTTCCACTAGTCATGTAATAACTGTGATGCAGGGTATTGTGTGTTATGAAAGTCTAAATCAAAGCACACAAATATGGGTAAGTCTTTGCACATGAAGTATTAATAAAACTGAGTATATAAATATATCTATATATTTGCAACTAATATGACAGCCATTTTATTGTTGTACAAATAAGGCAAAATTGGTCATTTCCACACACAGAACTAGCCTCAAGCAGCTGTACAGTATATTGAACAACCGGTCTCTTCAGACCTTTCTTATGCAATGCCCTGATAATACCTGCTAATATCTGATAATATTTTCAACAAATGAATTCATGATAGCAAACAGAATAACATTTCTGGGAAAACAAATTAAACATATAACAACAGAGCAATACAAGATATAACACATTTTGGTGAACTGCAACTAGTGTATAAGAAATAATTTGTATGATATGCAGGTTAATACAACGAATGCTTTTTTCTGTGTGTATACTATCCAACGCAAAGCCTGCTGACTAGCGTATTCACCATGGCTAACCACAGCTCATGAAATAGAAAAACAGTATCACAATATATGCCTATAGCCTGGTAACGGACTCTTATTTTTTTATCACCATCAACGGATCTTCAAACAAGTCTTCATCTTTCTTTTGTCCCTGGAGAACTGTAGAGGGCATCTTATTAGTTCTAACCACAGTCTTCTTATTACCAATGCTGCTAGAGAATAGACCTGTAGAGAGAGGACAAAATGCATTAGAGTCTAATATAAAGAAAAATTACTCAAAATAAAAAGGGGCATAATTTCCTTCCAAGTTTGATGATGATGATAATTGTTGTTTTAAGGGGCCTAACATCTAGGTTATCGGCCCCTAATGGCCAGGGTAACAGCGAAAATGACAATGAAGGGGAAAACAGAATAAAAATTTAGTGAGACGTAAAATACTTACAAAAAGGAACTCATTGAAACTACTCACAAAATGGAAAGCGGTAATACTTACAAAAGGGAATTTAGAACGAAAATACTCACAAACGGAATAGATTGAAAAATACGCACAAAATGTAGGATAGTTCAAAATACGTACAAAAATGCAATGTACAGTCGAAATACTTACAAAATGCAAGTGAAATTCAAAATACTTACAAAATGCAAATGAGATTGAAAATACGTACAAAATGCAATTGAGGTTCAAAATACTTACAAAATGTAATTGAAATTGAAAATACACAATGCAATTCAGATTGAAGTTCCCATTTCAAATCCAAAATATTCACCAAGTGCAATTGAAATTGAAAATACTTACAAAATGCACGGTAGATTCAAACTACTCATTTGGATAGACAATACTTACAAAATGCAATTTAGATTGAAAATACTTACAAAATGTAATTTAGATTCAAAATACCCACAAAATCCAATTGAGAATCAAAATACTTGCAAAATGTCGATGATACAAAATGCAATTTAGATTGAAAATACTTGCAAAAAGCGGTTTAGGTTGAAAATACAAAATGCAATTGAAATTCAAAATACTCACCAAAGTCCCGGCCCAGATACTGAAAGATTTACTAAAAAGCAATTTAGATTGTCAATCCTTACAAAATGCAATTGAGGTTGAAAACACTCGCAAAAATGCAATTTAGATCGAAAAAACGTACAAAATGCAACGTGGATGGAAAATACCTACAAAATGATGATGATGCCAAAAAGCTAGGGAATTTAGATACACGGGGGCCAATTAACAAAAACAGTGCGGGAAACTTAAAGAGAAAAGAAAATTTAATGAAAAGAAAACAAGAGGTCTGACCCCTCGAAGAAGGAGGGATCAGGAAAGATGAGACAAGGTCCAATTAAGGCGGGAAAGTGAAAGACTCCCTAGGCCTCGGATATCCTAATACCGTCGGGGTCGAAAAAGAACAATAGTTGACCAAGAGAGGTCGACAAGAAAGAAGACGGAGAGGAGCCAGGCACAAGTAAGTGGAAGCAATGCCGGACTCAGCTGGGGTCCCGTGGTCGCTAACCCACGTCCCACTAGATGTGAGCCCCTGGAGGAGCTTCCAAGTTTACTCCATACCAGAATAATATAAAACCACATGAGATTACTTTAGCTGATTTTCTCATAGATAAGCTAAATGATAGTCTTGAGGGGTTTTCCAATGCCTACCTCAAATTCCCAATACAGTACAAACAACTAGCAGTCTTCTTTGTGTGCCATGCATGTATTTTCAGCCACGTTGTGCCAACTCACAACTAGACACGTACCCATCTCCCAAGACAAAACATTAAAATCCCCATTTACTCGAGTAGGGAAAAATTAAATGGGAATACAATCTCTTTGAAAATGCTTGATTAAAATTGAGAAAGAAATTGGAATAAGACCATGCTGAGATGTCAGTACATTAAATGAGGATTTGTTATTGATCTATATATATATATAAAAATCAATATAACGTGATAGTTTGTCTGTGGGTGGGTATGTATGTCTCCTATGCGTTCATATACCATTCGTCCGATTGCGATGAAACTTGGGTGAGATGTTGAGTACACTCCAAGGAAGGTTTCTGACTTAGTAAATCCATTTTACAACAGGTAGCGCACGCGTAGATTCAACAAATGAGCGACGATGCGCGAAGCATTTCAACAAAGTCCCATATGTGTTCACATACCATTCGTCCGATAGCGATGAAATTTGGGCGAGATGTTGTATACACTTACGTGAAGGTTTCAAAATTAGTGAATACATTTCATAGTAGATAGCGCACGAGTAGATTCAACAAATGAGCGACGACATGCAAAGCGTTTCAACAAAGTCCCGTATGCATTCATATACCATTCGTCCGATAGCTATGAAACTAGGCTGAGATGTTGTGTGCACTCCAGGGAAGATTTCTGGCTTAGTAAATCCCTTTAAAATAGGTAGAGCACGAGAAGAATCAACAAATGAGCGACGACGCACGAAGCGTTTCAACAAAGTCCCATATAAGGTCATATACAATTCATCCGATAGCGAAGAAACTTGGGTGAGATGTTATGTACACTCCAAGGAAGGTTTCTGACTTAGTAAATCCATTTTACAATAGGTAGCGCACGCGTAGATTCAACAAATGAGCGACGTTGCGCGAAGCATTTCAACAAAGTCCCGTATGTGTTCGTATACCATTCGTCCGATAGCGATGAAACTTGGGTGAGATGTTGTGTACACTTACGTGAAGGTTTCAAAATTAGTGAATACATTTCACAGTAGATAGCGCACAAGTAGATTCAACAAATGAGCGACGACACGCAATGCGTTTCAACAAAGTCCCGTATGCATTCATATACCATTCGTCCGATTGCTATGAAACTTGCGTAAAATGTTGTGTACACTGCAGGGAAATTTTCTGGCTTAGTACATCCACTTTACAATAGGCAGCGCACGAGTAGATTCAACAAATGAGCTACGACGCGCGAAGCATTTCAACAAAGTCACGTTTGCGTTCATATACCATTCGTCCGATAGCGATGAAACTAGGCTGAGATTTTGTGTGCACTCCAGGGAAGGTTTCTAGCTTAGTAAATCCCTTTAAAAACAGGTAGAGCACGAGTAGAATCAACAAATGAGCGACGACGCGCGAAGCGTTTCAACAAAGTCCCATATAATTTCATATACCATTCATCCGATAGCGATGAAACTTGGGTGAGATGTTGTGTACACTCCAGGGAAGGTTTCTGGCTTAGTACATACATTTTACAATAGGTAGCGCATCAGTAGATTCAACAAATGAGCGATGACACGCGAAGAGTTTCAACAAAGTCCCGTATAAAGTCATATACCATTCGTCTGATAGTGATAAATGTTTGGTGAATTGTTGTGTACACTCCAGGAAAGGTTTCTGGCTAAGTAAATCCATTTTACAATACGAAGCGCACGTTTATGTTCAACAAATGAGTGACTACGCGCGAAGCGTTTCGACAACGTCCCGTATACATTCACATACCATTCATCCGATTGCGATGAAACTTGGGTGAGATGTTGTGTACACTCCAGGGAAGGTTTCTGGCTGAGTACATCCATATTACAATATGTAGCGCAAGAGTAGAATCAACAAATGAGCGACGACACGCGAAGCGTTTCGACCAAGTCCCGTATGCATTCATGTACCATTCGTCCGTAGCTATGAAACTTGGGTGAGATGTTGTGTACACGTCATGGAAAATTTCTGGCTTAGTATATCCACTATACAATATGCAGCGCACAAGTTGATTCAAAAAATGAGGGACGACGCGCGAAGCGTTTCAACAAAGTCCCGTATAAGGTCATATACCATTCTGCCGTTGGTTAGCGGTGAAACTTGGGTGAAATATGGCGGACACTCCAAGGAAGGTTTCTGGCTTAGAGGCAGTTAACATGTTGTGTATCCAAAAGCACTTCAAGAAACAGAATTTCAACGCCAACACTTTCTTTGATTGGCATTGCAACGCATGCCGGGTACAGCTTGTCCTTTATAAAGGATTATCTCCGGGTGGGAACTACTTGAGAGGGGGTTAACATCACAGAAGTGACAAAGAGGAAATCTGACTTTCAACGGATCGGAGCGTGGAATGTTAGAAGTCTGCTAGGCAGTGGAAGGTTAGAAAACTTAGAAAGGGAAATGGATAGGTTGAGGTTGGATTTGGTTGGGATTAGTGAAATGTGCTGGCAGGAAGAACAGGACTTTTGGTCAGGAGAATATAGGGTCATTAGCACTAAATCAAACAATGGGCAAACAGGGGTTGGTCTCATATTGAGTAGGAAACTTGGACAGCGGGTGGAATATTATGAGTAATATAGTGAACGGATTATTGTAGCAAAAATCAATACAAAACCTACGTGCACCACAGTGGTACAAGTCTATATACCTACCAGTCAAGCTGATGATGAAGATGTTGAAAAGATCCACAAAGAAATAGATGAAATTCTGAGGTATATCAAGGGTGATGAAAATGTTATAGTAATGGGAGATTGGAATGCTGTGGTAGGAAAAGGAAGAGAAGGGAAGATAGTAGGAGATTTCGGATTAGGTGAAAGGAATTATCGAGGAAGCGGGCTGATGGAATTCTGCACCGAGCATGAGTTGGTCATAGTAGCTAACACCGTATTCAATAACCACAATAGAAGAATATACACATGGATGAGACCAGGAGATACAAGGCGTTACCAAATCGACTTCATTATGATCAAGCAGAGGTTTCGAAACCAGATTTTGGATTGTAAAACATATCCCGGTGCTGACATAAACTCTGACCACAATCTGGTTGTTATGAAATGCAGATTAAAGTTGAAGAAACTGAAGAAAAGTCAAAAGCCAAAAAGGTGGGCAATAGACTGAAAGAGAAGGATGTAAACGAAAGATTCAAGAAGAGTATAAAGGAAGGACTAATGAAACACCCTAAACAAACTTTAATTGCAGACAAATGGGCACTTTTGAAGAATGAAATAACAAAATCCGCAGAAGAAAACATTGGTAGGAAAGAAAGAATAGGTAAAAAAAAGCGTGGATCACTCAAGATATACTAGAATTGATGGATGAAAGGCGGAAACACAAGAATGTAAGAGATGAAAAGGGGAAAGCAGAATACAGACGTCTGAGAAAGTGTAGTGCAAGGAAGCGTAAGAAGAATGGTTGAAAGAGAAATGTGCAGGTATAGAAAATTGTCTGAAATTAGGAAAAGTAGACAGCTTATCGAAGGATTAAGAATACTTTTGGGAAAAAGAAGACTAAGTGCTGTAATATTTAGGACACAAATGGAAAGCCTCTAACAGATAGGGAAGAAAAGGTTGAGAGAAGGAAAGCTTACATGGAGTGTTTGTATAAGGGAAAGCAGATTGAGAATCATGTAATGGAAAGGGAGGAGGAAATTGATGAGGATGCAAAAAGAGATTTAATATTAAGATCAGAATTTAACAGAGCATTGGAAGACTTAAGCAGGAACAAAGCACCAGGCATAGATGATATACCGATTGAGTCGCTACGCTGCGTAGGAGATGAAGGTCTGATCAGGTTATTTCACTTGGTGTGTAGGATTTATGAGACAGGTGAGGTACCCTCTGATTTCAAGAAGAATGTGATCATCCCTATACCGAAGAAAGTGGGAGCTGACAAATGTGAAGATTACCATACAATCAGCTTGATTACTCATGCTTCAAAGATCCTGTCAAGAATAATTTACAAGAGGATGGAAAGCCAGATAGAAACGGAGTTGGGTGAAGACCAGTTTGGTTTCAGGAGAAATGTAGGAACAAGGGAAGCTGTACTAAGTCTTAGGCTGATTTTGGAAGGTAGAATAAGGAAAGATAAGAGAACGTTCATGGCATTTGTAGACTTAGAAAATACAGGGTGTCCCTAAAGTCCGGTAACACTTTTCTTAATTTATTGCACAAAAACTGCAAATGATACAGCTTTCCTATATATGTCATATTAAAGGGGAACTCGAATGGTTTTGCTTTCATAGTTTGATTTCACACTGACACTTTTTTTAACACATTTATTAACCTTTTACACAAAAACTACAAATTATACAGAATTCGTAAACAGTATTCGTGATATTAAAAGAGGAACTCAAATGGTTTTCTTTTCATTGCTTGATTTCACATCGACTCGATATGGGCACCACGTGCAACTCGGCAAATATCTACACGGTAATCGAACTCTTGCCACACTTTTTGGAGCATATCAGCCGATACAGTGGTGGCAGCATCTTGAATCCTACGCTTGAGTTCCTCGAAATTTTGTGGTAAAGGTGGCACATACACACAGTCTTTGATCTACCCCCATAAGAAGAAATCACAGGGAGTGAAATCTGGAGATCTGGGAGGCCACTTGTCGAAACAGTTATTATTCCCTGCTCGTCCAATCCAGCGCTGAGGTAACCTGTTGTTCATAAAATCATGGACATCAGAATGGTAATGGGGTGGGGCCCCGTCTTGCTGGAACAGGAAATTGTTGGAATCTTCCTGCAATTGTGGGAACAACCACTGCTGTATCATATCCAGGTATGAGTGCCCATTTACAGTGTTTTCGGCGAAGAAGAATGGTCCGTAAATTTTCCGCGATGACACTGCACAGAAAACGTTCACTTTAGGTGAATCACGCTGATATTCGAGGAATTCACGAGGATTTGCGGTCCCCCACACACGACAGTTATGCCTGTTGACTACCATTTGTATGGAAAGTCGCTTCGTCACTAAAAATTATGCGATTTAGGAAGTAGTCATCGTCTGCCATCCATTGTTGCACTCGGATACAAAACTCATAATGCTGTTGTTTGTCATTCCCTTTCAACTGTTGCAAGAGCTGTAATTTGTACGGCTTCATGCACAGTCTCCTACGTAGTGTCTTCCAAACTGTCGTACGTGGTATTTGCAGCTCGCAGGATGCTCTACGAACAGATTTTTTCGAACTTCTTACGAATGCCTCATTCACACGGTAAACGGTCTCTGCACTCACTGTTGGTCGGCCACAACGTTTCGTAACACACAAGCAACCAGAACGCACAAAGCTGTCATACCAAGCGTAAATAGACTCCCTGCTTGGTGCCTCTTTACGGTACTTAGTCCTAAACTTCCGTTGCACATCTGTAGCACTCTTATTCGTGTGGAATTCCAACACACAGAAAGACTGCTCTCCGCCAGAAGTCGCCATCTTTACAAATGTAGCCAATAGCGCTAACTGCGGCGAATGTGGGAACTAAGAACATTGGCGGTAATATCTAACAAAACCATTGTATTAGAGTTCCTCTCTAATATGCCATATATGGGAAAGCTGTATCATTTGTAGTTTGTGTGTAATAAATTAAGAAAAGTGTTACCGGACTTTAGGGACACGCTGTACTTTTGATAACGCTGATTGGACTAAATTGTTTGACATTTTGAAAACGATTGGAATAAAGTACAGGGATAGGAGGGTGATCAACAATCTATACAGAAACCAGACAGCAGTCATTCGACCTGAAGGACATGAGAGAGAAGCTGGTATTCAGAAAGGTGTAAGGCAAGGCTGCAACTTATCACCCATGCTTTTCAATCTTTAAATTGAACAAGCAATGAAGGAAATAGGAGAAAAATTTGAAGTGGGAGTGAAGATTCAAGGAGAAATAATTTCAACTCTCAAATTTGCTGATGACACGCCTGAGGATTTGAATGAGTTTTTGAATGGTATGGACTCCGTCTTGAGGAAAGAATTCAGGATGAAAATTAATAAATGCAAAACAAAAATATTGGAATGCAGCCGAAATAAATCAGAATCCTCTATGGACATCAAATTGGCAGGTGAAAAACTAAAGAAAACTAAAGGAAGTAGGAGACTTGTGTTACTTAGGAAGCAAAATAACCCATGATGGACGAAGCAAAGAGGATATAAAAAGTAGGTTAGCTCAGACAAGGAAAGCATTTCTACAGAAAAAGGAATCTGTTTACATCGAATATAGATTTAGGTGTTAGGAAGTCATTTTTGAAGGCCTTTGTGTGGAGCGTGGCGCTTGGTGCAGCAGAAAAGAGGAGAATTGAAGCGTTTGAAATGTGGTGTTACAGGGGAATGATGAAGATCAGATGGGTAGATAGGGTTACAAACGAAGAGGTATTAAGACTAGTGGGAGAGGAGAGATGTTTCTGGCGACTGCTAATGAAGAGAAGAGATAGGTTGGTAGGACACATACTAAGACACCCAGGAATAGCAAGCTTAGTTAAGGAAGGGTGGAGGACAAGAACTGTAGGGGTAGACCAAGGCTAGAATATGTTAAACAGATTGCCTCGGACGTAGGGTGTGGTAGCTATGATGAGATGAAGCGATTAGCTCAGGACAGGGAGAGCTGCATCAAAACAGTCAAAAGACTGAAGACTCAAACAACAACAACAACGGATTGGTTTTGTCATATCAAATAGAAAGGTGTGCAATGCAACGACTACTGAACAGATAACTTTAAAAAAGCCTTCAAGCCCTTGAACCAGATGAACTGCCAGTGGGCTCCTGGAAGCTCAATTAAATTTGAAACACTGTAACTGCTTGGCTGACTGATTTATGTATGTTTCAGGTCATATACCTGATGACCACGATCCCTATTTCCAAAAAACAAAGGAGATCCTGTATCATTCTTCAACTACTGCCCCGTCCACTTCCTGTCACACTATATGAAAATCTCTGAATGATCCTCAACAAATGGTTGTAGGTCATTGTCCGAATTACCGTAAATCAATGTAGCTTTGTCAAGGGGCCTGGAAAAACCAATTGAATCTTTGTGGCTTGCATGCTTATCAAAGGGGTCGGCGTCCCGATCTTCTTAGAAGAAATTTTATATTATAAGATTTTATTAGCATTACAGCATATTCATCGACCTTGAGAAAGCCTTTGATCAGGATCCACACCTCTGTTAATCTGTTATTGGTTTTACATCCCTTTTAGAGACGCCGGGGTCCAGAATTTTGCCCCGAAAGGGGTTTTTAAAGTGCCAGTAAATCTACTAACACAGCTCCCTTGCATTTGCGCACCCTCAAATGCCAACTAACTGCGCCAGGATACGAACCTGCAACCTTGGGCCCAGGAAGCGGGAATGTTACCGCTGAGCAACGTAGCCAGTCGGGTTCCACACCAAATGATCTTGTATGCAAATTGTACCAGAGCTACTTAACAGTGTTCGAATGCTTTACAGAACACTGGCAGTTGTGTACGAAATGCTGGAAGTATTTTGGACAGGACCTTTGTTTTCATCCTTGTAATGGACTCTGTATCTTAAGTATTCAATGTGAATTTCTATGAACATCGCGCTATGCTGATGTCATGATCACGAACACCACTAAAGAGGATCTTCAGTATCAAGTTCAAGCTTGGCATGACTGCTTGCCAGTCTGGGCTTCATCTCAATATCAAAAAGAGACAAGGAGCCCTGTATAAGTAAGGCTAGCAATCTGCTTCAGTGGTACTTTTGTGGAAACCTGCTAACAATGTTTTAAGCAACTCTTAGACCTATGAGAATAATGGAGTCCCACTGTCATTGGGAAGGTCAGGAAACAAATAAGACAGTCAAACGGGTATTCGATGGGGTACCATTAATATCCTATGGAAGGAATTAAAACTGAGTTAGCAAGAAAAATTAGATTGGATACACTAGGGCTTAGTGAAGTTTGAGGTAAAGGAGATAAGTGAGAAAGTTGGAGATTACAAGGTATAACTGTTGGGTGCTTGCCACGGTGGGTGAGTGGTTAACGTGTCGGTCTACTAACCCCAAGCTTGCAGGTTTGCTCCTGGCCGTGGTAAGTGATTTTTGAAAGGCGGCAAAAATTACGACACCATGTCATACGATGTTGGCATGTGAAAGAACCCATTTGAATTCAGTAGGCTGTGTTCATAATGGCAAAATTAATCTCGGGATTTACCCCAAAGTTCCTCATTTCTCTACTAGAAAGCGCTATAGTGTTCAAGGAGCTTAGATATCTAACCTCCTTGACTTTCAGAGTGCTTAAAGGAACAACGAAATTCGACATGCAAGCTACCCTTTGGGTGTCAAATAACAAAGCTTGCACCCGGCACATCTAAACTTAAAGATTATGTCCACACATTTTAAAGCAAAACCAAGTAAATAGAAAACTTGGGTCTCCCCAAATGCATTGCTGGGTGAGTTCCAACTAGATCATGTAGCAATCTCTCGAAATTGTTACAAAGAAATCCAAAATGTTAGGGTCAGAAAATCCATTAATGTAACTTCAGATCATTACCTTTCTCAAATCAAGATGAATTTCATACCTTTTACACGCAAACAAAATACAACTAGAATTAAAATTCCAAAAATTAATAGAGAGGTTCTTACAAATGAAAAAAGGATAGAATTTCAAGGAAAACTTAAAATGCCAATCAATTGGAATGATGTTACTATTAACCTTCTTGAATCAGCTCAGGAAATTGCACCGTTGAACTTTTATAGGAAACATGCTTGGTGGAATGAACAATGTGAAAGAGTGATCAAAGAAAGACATTGTGCTTGGCACAAATGGAACGGGAACAAGACTCCAGAAAATTTAGAGGAAGTACAAAGATTAAGGAAAATGGCCCACCAGACTTTAAGAACGATTCGAAGAAAATATATGAAGGACCAAATAATGGAAATGGACGACAATTTTAAGAAAAATGACTCACGATTATTTTATAGAGCATTTAAGAATGAAATCACTGGATATTCAGCGCCGAGTTTAAATTTCAAAAGGGAAGATGGTACGCTAGCATTAAACAACAAAGAAAATTGTGATAACTTGGCTGCGTATTTTGAGAAGTTGTTAAATTGTCCAAAACCGACAGACAAGTTGAGTTTCAAATTTACAGCACAAAATTCTGACTCCACGCCACCAGATGTAAACCAAGTTAAAGGTATTATCAACTCACTTAAAAATAATAAAGCCTCAGGCGAGGATGGAATAATTGCAAAAATGTGGAAGCTTGTAGATGATAAATTTTTAATAGCGACGACAAATCTATTTCAGAAAATTTGGATTGAGGAAGCAATTCCAGAAGACTGGTTAATCGCCTTAATTCATCCACTACATAAAAAAGGCTCAAAAATTGATGTCAATAGTTATAGGGGGATCTCATTGTTGTCTGTCACATATAAAATATTTGCCAAATTACTTCTAAACAGACTTGAACCA
The DNA here is from genome assembly GCA_946902985.2 of Meconema thalassinum. Lineage (NCBI taxonomy): Eukaryota > Metazoa > Arthropoda > Insecta > Orthoptera > Tettigoniidae > Meconema > Meconema thalassinum. Next base: position 414,719,357 of record OX336390.1, on the reverse strand, counting down.
CAGCTTGGCGAGTTTACAGTTAAATTTACAAAAACCAAAAATATTCACAGCTACGAAGAGCACAAACAACTATCCACATCGGCGGCAATCATAACACTAGGTTGTAACCTGTAGGCTAACGGCGCGCCAAACTCTTCAGAAGGAATAGATCGTGTGCAGAACAAATTCTTAGTTTAAAATTGATATTAAAATATTACAACAACCGGCCAAAGAATATCTTTATCTCATTCGTTGATTTTCAGAAAGCGTATGATTCAGTGGATAGGGATACTGTTTTTGACACATTGAAGGAATACCAAGTTGATCAAAAAACCATAAATTTAATTAAACTTACATTAACTAATACGATTTCCAGAGTCAAATTTTTAAATGAGCCCTTCGAGGTAAAAACTGGGCTAAGACAAGGGGACAGTCTATCACCACTGCTTTTCAATTTGGTCTTGGATAAAGTCATGAGGACGTTTTGGGAGAAGAACGATTCAAGTGCTGAAATTGGTACAAGGAATCAGAACCTCAAAGTCAAAGGTTTAGCATTTGCTGACGACGTAGTGTTGTTTGCTGAATCAGAACAAGAAACTATTAACCAAATTGATCAGTTAAAAGAAACGGCGGAAAAGGCGGGCTTACAGATTTTCGTTGGTAAAAACAGAGATGATAAGTGATCAGAAATACACTAAGGAAATTATGGGAGCAGCAGGGTCACTGACCGATTTAAATATCTTGGAGAAATAATTAGTAGCAATGGAACGGATAAATTGGCAATCGAGAACAAAATAGGGAAATTGGAAAGATTAAATTTTTGTACAAAAGAATATATACAATAAAAAGAACCTGTCTATCAATGCAAAATTATGACATTTTAATACAGTTGTTAGACCAGTCATCTTGTACGGCATGGAAACTACAAATATAACCGGAATGGAGAATTTGCTCAAGATAGAAAGAAGAATTTTAAGGATGATTTATGGTCCTAGGAAAACACAGGAAGGTTATAGACTGAGATCCAATGCAGAAATTTATAGTAAAATCGATAACCTTGAAGTGATGATCAAAAAACTGCGACTTCAGTTCTACGGACATATGGTCCGCATGGATTGCTCAAGGTTATCAAACAAATTTTTGATAAAATCTGGAACTATAAAGGGCAAGGAGGCTATGTAAAACAAATGAAAGAAGAACTTTAAAAATTCAAAATTACTGAAGAAGATTGTCTAAATCGAATAGAGTACAGAAAAAAAATTGTTGGCCTCAAAATTCTTGTCGGGGAGAAGAAGAATCTCAACAGAGGAGAATGGACTGCTGAAAGAAGAGCTGCGCAGTCGACCAGGATGAAAGACTTCTGGAAGAGAAAGAAGGAAACTAGACACATAAAACAAGTGATATTTGCGTGGTCCTTGTTGGCCTGTCCGCGGTGTATATATATATATATATAATAGGGTTGTTGTTGTCGTCGTCATATAGGGAATCAAATTATGCTTTGAATCCACAGTGAACTATCAGGAGCAAAACCAGATGCAGGACTGCCTGAGAATGAATCCAAGACCAAGTATGTAGTGATGGAGAGAGAAAGGTCAACTCCTAGGGACCTAATAGTGGAAGGAAAGAAATTTGAGCGTACTTGGATTTTTAAATATCTTGGTTCTCTCATAACTGATGAGAACAGCAAATCTGAAGGAATTAAAGAGAGAATTAATGCTGGTAATAGATGTTATTTTGCCACTACCCAACTGTTGAAATCCAGAACATTATCATACAGATGTAAGAAAACCATTTATAAAGTTATAAACATATATTTATTCACCTAGATTACGAATAATGACATGCCTCCTATAATTCATTGATTTGATAAATACTTAATGTATGCGGTACATATGGTACTACGGGAGAATTTTCAACACGACGGTTGCATTAAATCAGCATATACATAACCTAACACTGTTTGGCAAATTTAAAGTGGAATTTCTGATACCGCAATTCCATCTCAAGAATCCCGGTTTCTCTTCTCAACGTTTTGGACATTTATTTGAATTGCCACATATCCATATTGGGCATTTCAACTCAAATTCTTGTACGAATTTCCCAATTTCTACATCCCATACAACGAGGTTATTTCATGTCATCATAATACTGGTTGGCACCTTTTAAAAATCGTTAATAGTCTCCGTATTGAAGAGGATTCAAGTTATTTAACTCAAGGGCCGAGCTGAATTATTTTATTGATTTTCTAAATTATTTTGTGTATATTTTGATAAAAAATTTAAAGCTTAACATTCTTACACTCACCGTCTAATAGTTCTTATTTCTAACTACTTTTTTAAAATTATTGTTAAAAGACCAATCTTATATTTATTTAATTAATACTACTTTGTAAGGATATCCATTTTTATTACTATATTTTATCAATTATTATCTTTAATTTTCATTTTAATTTAGATTTAAGGCGCATATGCCATTTTAGTTTTCCAATTCTTAATTGATTTTCTTTCTAGGCTGAGGATGACCCCACTGTGGGTCGAAACATGTACTAATATATAAAATATATATTTGTTTATGTATTGATTTGGCGTATAATTTAAACGTTTAATTTATAAAGTGATCATACGACCGATAGTAACCTATGGGTGTGCGACATGGCTGATGACACAGCGGAGTGAAGATCTACTCAACAGATGGGAAAGGAAGATACTGAGGAAAACTTATGGACCTACCCAAGTTAATGGGGAATGGCAAGTGCGCACAAATAAAGATATTTATTATCTTTCTGAAGACCCTTCTTTCATGACAGAAATTAACCTGTTGACGAGTGCACCAAAGGGCAGGCAATAGAGTGTGCACGGCGTTTGCCATTTGGTTCCACATGAGGGAGCACGGCATTTGCCGTTTTAGGCTACTACTGAGAACTTAAGTGATTACTGATGTAATATGACATCTGGCGGCGTTTTTGCAATATTCTCAGTTATTCGAATAGTTTTGCTGTACAAATCCTAGTTCTGTATGGTGGTGGTTTCTGACGGGAATGTGTATACTTGCTATATCGTAAGAGTTTGGCGTGCCGTTAGCCTACAGGTTACAACCTAGTGTTATGATTGCCGCCGACGTGGATAGTTGTTTGTGCTCTTCGTAGCTGTGAATATTTTTGGTTTTTGTAAATTTAACTGTAAATTACAAGTGATGCTATGCAGTTTCTGGACACAAGTGATGATATTGTAGATGAACTAAATAGATATATTAGTGAAGGTGATATCTTAGGTTTCGATGAAGAATCTATGGTTAGTGACGATGAAAATTATCTTACAGAGTATTTTGACAACTTGTCACCTTCTGATGTCACTACACCTTCTGATGTAAGTACACCAACACCAGCTAACAATGAAGACAATAAACAAAATGCAGACAGCCTTCCTGCCAACCCGTTACAAACCATCGACTCACAGCAATGCCCGCTATGTAAATGGGAACATAATGGTTATTATCAGCCCTGTAATTTACCTTTTGACTCTTCAAAATCGGGCATTATTATTACAGGTGAGATTGTGCGCAATGAGTGGAATGAGGTTGATGCCTTTTATAACTTTTTAGATTATGACTTGGTAAATCATATTGCTACAGAAACAAAAGTACTACAAGGAAACTGCTAATGATGTACGTACTCAGTTTTCTAAACTAAACCAATGGGTTGACACCAGTGCTGATGAGATGTTTGTTTATTCGCAACTTTACTACTTATGGCTCACATGAAAAAAAAAAATAGTCTGAATTAATACTGGTCTGCGGATCCACTCATAGAAACTCCTATTTTTTTCTAAAACATTTTCCCAGGACAGATATCTAAATTTACGAAGAATGCCTCATTTTGATAACTCTCTCATAAGGGGGTGTGACTCCCACAAAGTGACTTAAAGAAGTGTAAACTTCTCAGGCAATGCTACGTGTGCAAGCACACTACCCGATCAGGACAGAAGAGGAAAGGCACGAGCTACGCGTGTTCTACTTGTGAGGTCGCTCTGTGCATACATCCTAGCTTTGAACAGTATCATACATTAAAAAAGTTTTAAATGACAGTGTCTTCTTGATCCAAAATGTGTTTTCGTGTCTCAAAGTTGTAATAAATAAGTTTATTGTAATTTAAGTAAGTTCATTGTTTTTTTTTTTTTTAATGCTTACTCTCCAGAGGTTGTTTACCAGTCAAAAAGTTTTGGAATGACAGTGTTTTCTCCATCCAAAATAAGTTTCCATGTCTCTAAAAGTTGTAATAAAAAGAGTTTATTGTATTTTAAGAAGAAAAAATGTCTTATTCCCCAGAGGTTGTTTACCGGTCAAATACGTACTCGCATTCGGCAGTCATTATTCAACTGCGCACTCGTAAAAGGTTAAAAATATCTACTATAATAAATTTCCACTTTACAATACAATACTTTTCTCAACCAACTACTTCACTCTACTTAATACATGTTTCGGCTTATCAAGCCTTCCTCAGTCAAAAAGTCGCATAAAATTCTCAATGTTCAATCTAAAACTATTATAAATAACATTTTCAATAAAATTTTTGCATTTTCACAAGAGTCATCCACAAGTAAAACAGAAATAAAATTCATAAAGAATAAGTAAAAATCTGGAAAAAAGCCCTTTGTCACAATCTATATAATCAATGTAACGTGATAGTTTGTGGGTATGTATGTCTCCTATGCGTTCATATACCATTCGTCCGATTGCGATGAAACTTGGGTGAGATGTTGAGTACACTCCAAGGAAGGTTTCTGACTTAGTAAATCCATTTTACAATAGGTAGCGCACGAGTAGATTCAACAAATGAGCGACGATGCGCGAAGCATTTCAACAAAGTCCCGTATGTGTTCATATACCATTCGTCCGATAGCGATGAAACTTGGGTGAGATGTTGTGTACACTTACGTGAAGGTTTCAAAATTGGTAAATACATTTCACAGTAGATAGCGCACAAGTAGATTCAACAAATGAGCGACGACACGCAATGCGTTTCAACAAAGTCCCGTATGCATTCATACACCATTCGTCCGATAGCTATGAAACTTGCGTAAAATGTTGTGTACACTGCAGGAAAATGCTCTGGCTTTGTACATCCACTTTACAATAGGCAGCGCACGAGTAGATTCAACAAATGAGCTACGACGCGCGAAGCATTTCAACAAAGTCACGTTTGCGTTCATATACCATTCGTCCGATAGCGATGAAACTAGGCTGAGATTTTGTGTGCACTCCAGGGAAGGTTTCTAGCTTAGTAAATCCCTTTAAAAATAGGTAGAGCACGAGTAGAATCAACAAATGAGCAACGACGCGCGAAGCGTTTCAACAAAGTCCCATATAATTTCATATACCATTCATCCGATAGCGATGAAACTTGGGTGAGATGTTGTGTACACTCCAGGGAAGGTTTCTGGCTTAGTACATACATTTTACAATAGGTATCGCACCAGTAGATTCAACAAATGAGCGATGACACGCGAAGCGTTTCAACAAAGTCCCGTATAAAGTCATATACCAGTCGTCTGATAGTGATAAATGTTTGGTGAATTGTTGTGTACACTCCAGGAAAGGTTTCTGGCTAAGTAAATCCATTTTACAATACGAAGCGCACGTTTATATTCAACAAATGAGTGACTACGCGCGAAGCGTTTCGACAACGTCCCGTATACGTTCACATACCATTCATCCGATTGCGATGAAACTTGGGTGAGATGTTGTGTACACTCCAGGGAAGGTTTCTGGCTGAGTACATCCATATTACAATATGTAGCGCAAGAGTAGAATCAACAAATGAGCGACGACACGCGAAGCGTTTCAACCAAGTCCCGTATGCATTCATGTACCATTCGTCCGTAGCTATGAAACTTGGGTGAGATGTTGTGTACACGTCATGGAAAATTTCTGGCTTAGTAAATCCACTATACAATATGCAGCGCACAAGTTGATTCAACAAATGAGGGACGACGCGCGAAGCGTTTCAGCAAAGTCCCGTATAAGGTCATATACCATTCTGCCGTTAGCGGTGAAACTTGGGTGAAATATGGTGGACACTCCAAGGAAGGTTTCTGGCTTAGTAAATACATTTCACAGTAGGTAGCACACGAGTAGATTCGGCAAATGAACGACGACATGCGGAGCGTTTCAATACAGTCCCCTATGTCTTCATATCCCATTAGTCCGATAGCGATGAAACTTGGGTGAGATGTTGTGGACACTTACGTGACGGTTTCTAACTTAGTAAATACATTTTACAGTAGGTAGCGCACGAGTAGATTCAACAAATGAGTGACGGAGCGAGAATCGTTTAAACAAAATCAGGTATGCGTTCATATACTATTCATCCGATTGCGATGAAACATTGATCAGTTATTGTGTACCCACAAGGGAAGGGGACTTAGTAAATCCATTTCACAATAAGTAGCGCAAGAGTAGATGCAACAAATGGGTGATGACGCGCGAAGCGTTTCAACAAAATCCCCTATTGCGTTCATATAACATTCTTCGATTGCGATGAAACCTTGATGAGTTATTGTGTACACGCCAGGGAAGGGCTTCGACATTTCTCAATAGGTAGCGCACGAGTAGATTCAACAAATGAGTGACAACGAACGAATCGTTTAAACAAATCCCGTATACGTGCATATACAATTCATCCGATTGCGATGAATCATAGATGAGTTATTGTGTACACGCCAGGGAAGGGTTTCGACTTAGTAAATCCATTTCACAATAGGTAGCGTACGAGTAGATTCAACAAATGAGTGACAGCGATGAAACTTTTGAAAGTTGTTGTGCACGCTCCCACGAATGGTTCTAAATTAGAAAATCCATTTTACGATAGCTTAGAGGCAGTTAACATGTTGTGTATCCAAAAGCACTTCAAGAAACAGAATTTCAACGCCAACACTTTCTTTGATTGGCATTGCAACGCATGCCGGGTACAGCTTGTAATTTATAAAATGAACTGAAGCCAGGTTGAATTTCCCATCGAATCTTCATAGTGCACCTATAAAATGAAATGCCCCAATAAATCAATATTTATCTGCGTGTTGAAATTTGAAACTCTATTTAAAATATAAACTTACCCCATTATAACTGCCGCATATTTATTATCGGATTCGATTGTTTGGAGTGTGCAGACACTTGGTTGTTATTAATTCCTTTAACTTATTTTGTATAATAGAACTGTCCTGTCAAAGAGAGAGATAATAGTATAGTAAATCGAACGTGAAAAACATTTGCTCCAACCCATCATTGTTAAACACTTAATAAGTGAAAAAGATGATTTTTACATACCGCTGTTGAAGTTCATGTTTATCAAACCACCAGTTGATTAGGGAATCTATAATGTGTATCACAACCAGCCGCTGCGTGTCTTACACCTGGCGTGTGCTAGCCGACTGATCTGAAACTTGCTGGCTGGCAGGCAGCGAGTGACGTAATGTTGTGCGAAGTGTACAGGCAAGAGACTTGCGTCATTAAGGGGGAGGGAGGGATCTTTGTTTAGTAAAGACTTTTTTCCCCGATTTTTGTGTTTGTGTTTTATAACACATTGTAGTTATCCATCAATTCATTAAGATTGTTTATTGGGCCAGTCTTTTGGGCATTATAAATTTCTATGTTTTCAAGGATATTGAGTTTTTTGCCTTTGTCAATTACGTGTACTATTTCTAAATCTTCCCTTTTAGACCTGAAACCATGTTTTTTCTCGAACATGTGGTTTGCCATGGCCAAGAATTTACAGTATTTTATCGCATTGGTGTGATCCCCGTATTTATGTTCCTGTTGTCCTAAATACGTGGTGTTTCAATCTTTGCAATTCAATTTGTACACTCCTAACTTGTTAAATTTATTGATTTTATTGACACTATTATAATTGAAAAATATGTTACTATGGTTGTTTTGTGTTTTATACACTCTATTTATATTATATTTTCTGAATGTGTTTGTATTGTATTGTATTGTGTGTACTTTTGGGTTTACGTATGTAAAACTAGAGAATTTTTGGTTCTTTTTCTAGTGTTGTTTCAAACTTGTTGAGTATCTTGTTCTTGATCCTATTTACGTAATCTTGTGAGTATCCTTTTTTCTAGCGATGCTTACTATGATTTTTAGTTCTTTATTTAAATTTTCTTCATTTAGTGAGATTGTCAGCACTCTATTGAGTAAGCTATAAAAAGCGGCTATTTTCTGGCTTTCAGGGTGGTTGGAATCTTTTTTTTATTGTCATATCTGTTTGGGTTGGTTTTTGATATATTTCATATCGAAGTTTGTTCTGTATTTTTTTTTACTTTTAAATCCAAGTAGTTTAAGATATTTCCTTTTTGGGATTCTACAGTGAATTTAATATTATCTAAAGTGTTTAATTTTTCCAGTATTTCATCTGCTTTTGCAACATCGTCCACATATCTTCCCCAGAATAGAATACCTGGTATGTGGTTGGTGATTTTGTTGTGTTCTAAAAAATCAAAATAAATGTCTGCTATGATGCCGGATGCCAGAGAACCGATAGCTAGACCATTCGTCTGTTGATATATTTTAGTAATGAAGGTGAAAAAAGTGTTTTCCAATAAATAATTTAGTAGTGACATATATTCATTAATTTCTACTTTGCTCAAATTGCTACATTTTTGCAAGTTGTTTTGGATTATTTTTTGCGCTTTCTTTGTTGGGATGTTCGAGTACATGTCCTGTACATTGAACGAGTGCATTGTGTGTTCTTCTTCTATGGTTATACTCTGTATTTCAAAAGAATGAACGTGAAGGAAATGGTGGGAGCGTGGAACAGCTGACCGCCGCGAGCTCCTATTGGCTGGATTTTGACAACTAATACCATACATTGCCAGATTATTGTCATTCATTCAGTCACCTGTTAACTGTGTCGGAGTTTGTTTCATTGCCATCGTTTCGTTTACTTTAAGCATCGAGTCAATAAGTTGTAAATAGTACCGCAGGAAGAACGTGGGAAAATGCTGGAAATACGGATGGAGACCATGTGCGCCAACCTGTAACGGCCGGCTATCGTTCATTTCAACATCAAACTATTTTCATGGTTAGCCTTGTTTGTTCAATTCAAATTTAAATATACTTAATTTAGAATAAATGCGTGACGTACAAAATAGGCTATGTACATTTAGTCTTAATGTTTACGTATCCAGTAATGTTTCATTGCATACCCTAGTTTTGAAATTAACGCTCGTCATTCAATAACCTACAAATCGACAATGTAAAATCACTGCAATAATATCGCCACAGCTTGTTTGTGTGCTTGGTGCTAAATACTTTACCTGAACATTACGTATGTGGAGGCTATTATTAACCGTACAGAGTCGCGATACAGTGAGTGAGTGTGCTTGGTATTGTCATGATGTTATTTCTGAGTTCTGTGTTAACTGCTGTAAACTGTGAACGACCTTCACCCAAACTCTTCATTTTGAAGGAAATAATCATTGCATGCTGAGTGTTGATATATTCATCATCATATTACTTTGTGTTTGTATTTTGTATTATATTTGTATAGCTGTCGAGTGTTTGGCCTCTTTCTCGTATTTATTGAATAACGGTGACAAAGGTAGCATAGACCAAAGGTTTTCGCCTAGACCAATAAAGGTTAGGTAGCGCGTGTGTATTATTTATTCATTTTTTACCATATTTCTCTATTTGAATGTCCTCGGCGTTGACCCAGGATCGACATTTGCATTATATTGCGCATAATAGTACCGAAATAATATCCGAAGTGTAGCCCTGTGTATTATTCGAATCAGCTGTTCTACATCAACACTAAAATCTTGGCAACACAGCTCAGCTGTTCCAAGCTCCCGCCATTTCCTTCACGTTCATTCTTTTGAAATACAGAGTATAGTTTGTGTGTTTTTACTGAAATCGATGGAATTAGTGAAACCTGTGTTAGCTTCTAGTTTTGTGTGTTTTCTTAGGAATTGCTGTATGTACTTGCTAGTTTGTACGTTGAACTGTTTTTGAAATTGACTATGGGTCTGATAAGTACTCCTTTTTCATGAGCTTTGGGCAATGCCCTAGCTGTAGGTAGCCCGGGATTCATGCTGATTAAATTTGTTTGTTTTCTTCCGTTGAAAAACTCTTCCAAGGTTTTAATAACTTGTTTAAATTTTTTTCTGTACATTTGCAGTTGGGTCTTTATTAGTTACTTTAAATTTTGTGTTCTCGAATTATTATTTTTTTCTATTAAAATTAAATTAAATAAAAGAGCAAGGATCCGTTGGCTTGGTCATATTGAGCGTATGCCAGCCAGGTCTTCCAATGCAGAACAAAAGGACAAAGGTTAGATGGACACCAAAGGAAACGCTGGTTGGATGACGTCGAGGAAGACCTCCACGCCCTTGGAGTCAGAAACTGGACAAAAAGAGCAGAAAATCGTGAAGGCTGGAGACTTGTGGTGGAGCAGGCTAAGGTTCTTCGTGAGCTGTAGCGACACCGGGTAAGGTAAGTTTGTATCCACAGTGTGTAGCCCATATAGCTATTGAGCCGTGAATTCTACTCAAGACTTTATAAACTGGCTGTATTCTGTAATTATGAATTGTATGTTTGAATTAGGCATGCTGTCTTGGCAATCGCTCTGTACCTAGGTATATGGCTGAAGCAATTGCTTTTATTGGCGACAGGTGGCACCAGCGTGCAGAGTTCTGTTTGTGGTGAGCTTAAAACCAAACTATCATTGTCCCGGAAATCCACGACTTAAGTCACCTGACCTACTGAAAAGTCTTTTAATAATTACCACCAAACCCTATTGAAAGGGCGTGTGCATAAACTAACCGTTTGCTATTGTTGTTTTATCCGCCTAATAAGCTGATTGGCGGAGTTCAAATAAGAGTTCCGTGTGAAAAACTTGGGCGATTGAAAACGGTAGCCATCTTGGCACTATGTCATTATTTGCTTGGTATTTGAAGTAACTAGTAATGTTTGGTGTTGCCCCTCGAGAAAGCCATGTGGCTTTCCCAGAGAGGGACTGATCTTAAGGAAATACGCATCTTATCTGGAAAAGGAGACGGAAGATTGAAATACCATGGATTTGATATCTTATATATATGGAATTAATGGATTCTATATGGGAAAAGTAACCTGCTGAATTTGAGTGATCTATTGGTATGGCAGCCCATGGGAAAATCAGAAGGAATGCAATTTACAATGAAATATGTGCTCTTTATTTAGTGGAGGTGTGAGGAACGTGAAAATTTGGTACTATGGTTGTTTATTTAATATGCTAAATGAAATGTGATTATATAGTATATGTGATAGTATAGTTGCTGAATTATGGAAATACTCGAGTGACAACATGATCCTATGTTTAACGTAAATTATAAATGACATAAGGAAAACACACAGTTTACCATCAGAATGGACATCTGCCTTGATACATCCACTACATAAGAAAGGGAAGAAAACAGGATCCTAACAATTACAGGGGAATCTCCCTCCTGCTAGTGACTTATAAGATCTTATCCAAAGCACTTTTGAAAAGAGCAGAAAAGATACTCGACCCACAATTGGGAGAGTATCAGGCAGGATTTAGGAAGGGGCGATCGTGTACGGGGCAAATACTAAATTCAATGTTTATTCAAATTATGTGGGAACTGAAGCTTACGGTAATGTTGAAAGGAAAGATGTACGTATTTGACAAGCCTATAATTAATTTGTTTTCTGTTATCGTTGGAAACCTTAGACCACGTGGTGTGGTCTGTAACAATCCTCGTTTGTATTATTGCTGTTATGACGTCCTATCATAGTTTATTGTTTTGTTTCTTCCTTTAATTGAAATTTCATTAAATTAACTTCAGCTTCCCCAAAAAGGGTTTTGTTCCAATTTTCCTTGACTCTTAAAGTCTGACTGTAAATGCTTATATTTTGCTTGTTGGAGCCCTAAGCTCTTACATGTGTCCCCATTTTAATTCCGCAAACAGTGTGGCTACTTAATTGTTTTTAAATTCTCGGATTTTGTACGATTTTGCTTCCCAGATTCTAATTTAAATTATATTTTACCTTAATCTGGCCACCTTTCATTGAGCAGGTGTGGTCAGGACTTGGGGAGTGTTCCAGCTGCCAAACATTGTGGGATATCCTATTTAATTGTCCATCTTCCACACCTTTTTCAGGGCTTTTTTTATCTTGTTATGGGAGGCTACCATGATACCACTAAAGAACTTCTGAAACAGGGCAAGGTTGGCCCAGCATGCAGCTCCACATAGCATAAGGTAGGTGTATGCATCTGGCGTCACATATTGGTTTTTTCAACTTTTGGTAATGCTCTGTTGCTCATACTACAACTACGTTACCCCCCACTCCCTCTCCAGAGGTCGCAGATATATTTTCCTCAAACAAGAGGTGCCATTTGCTTTCTGCCTCAAATACCGCAAATGGATATCATCAATATCCCATGACTTGTTCTAGGATGGAAATGATTTGGAAATGAGTGTGTATGGCCAATACCACAGTGGTATAAGCAGCTCATACACCTACCCAGAATACAGGATACTAAAGTTTCATTTTAAGTCTTACACAACAATTCTACCCGCTGCAAGGATAGCTATTCTCTAACGTCATTTCTATGATTCCATGTTAGTCATCTTTACAGGAATTAAATCCTTAATACGATTTAAATGAGACTTCAATAAACTTTCATAAACAAAGATTGAGGCTTACCTGAATCTTCATCGGAGATGCCCAAATTATGATTGGCTTCCAGCACAGAACTAGAGGATGGCTTAGTATTAGATTTTGTAGAAGTTGCTTTGAAAATATTGTCATCAGTGTCTTCAAATAGAGTACCTTTGGCATTCACACCTTCCTTTAATACTTCAAAACTGACCTTTCCTTTTGATGGAATTAATGAAGATGCAAATAAATCATCTGATTCTGGACCATCATCTCCAAAAAGGTTACTGGTTTGACCAGCCGATGCTCTACGAGCGCTGTCACTCCACCCTTTGTTGGAAAATAAACTAGGTTCACTTTCATCATCAGGATTTGTTTCTGAAGTGTAATTCTTAGTTTCTGATGAAAACAGATCAGTTTTAACATCTTCCTCCTTAGCAACAACAGAGGAAAACAGATCATCATCAATAACTGTAGGCAAGGAATGGTTTGGTTCTGATGAAAACATGCTTCCACTATAATTGTCCACCTTCTTCCCAGATTCACTAGAAGTAAATAAGTGATCCGGTGCTACTTCATTAATATCAGTCTTATTCACTACAGAAAATAAGTCATCTGAACTGCTCTCACTGGTTGAGAAGAGCAAGTTTCTAACTTTATCAGAGTCAGTGTTTCTGGCTGGTGTTAAAGTACTATCATCATTCTTTTGCAACACTTGAGTATTTGTAGAGGTAAACAAGTGTTCATCTTCTGTAGAAAGGAACAAGCTTATATTTCTTGGGTCTGGCAGATCTGTCTTTGAGATCGACTGTTCTTGAGACTTAACATTACCAAATAAATCATCAGGCGTGATCTGTTCTTCAACAGAAGAAAATATGTTCTGAGAATTTCTGGGTGCTGTGCTCTCACTTGAACCAAACAGATCATAATCATCATCAAGACTTGTACATGTTTTATCCAATGGGTTTGACAGAATATTTTCCTTATTTTCTGAGAAGAGATCTACTTTTGGTTGTGAAATAATTTGGCGAAGAGCACTTTTAGAAGAATCAGGTGGTTCAGTACTGCCAGAAAACAAGTCACTTGAGGAAACATGAGAATGTGAGTCTGCATCATCTCCAAATAAAGTCGGCCGAGGAGGGAGACCTACCGGGGAAAGAACAGGGGCGCCACCAAACAGGTTTGCTCTCTCGTCCTTTGAGTTGCCATATTCTGAGGGTAAATCTTGAGGAACAGCAAAGAAGTCCTCTTCATCAGTAGATGGAGATAGTGGATTACTATTGCCATTAAAGAAATCAGGGGCAGGTGGTTTCGAAGTTGTATCACATGGAGTATTGGACCCGGACCTTGCAGATACAGTGTCACTTTTTCCCTTTAATACATCCTTCTCTGTAGTTGCAGTTTGTGAAGGTTTTAATACTACCACTGGTTTTGAGGGGAGAGGTTTAACATCAGTCTGAACCCTGGGCGCAGGGCGAGGAGAATTTTTTTCATTTTGTGAAGAATCTTTCCTTGCATTTATTTCTTCTTCAGGTTTGCTTTCTATTGATGTGGTGTCATTTTCCAAGTCTATTGCAGATACTCTCAGAGCTTCCTGTCTGGCACGGCGACTTTGAGGTCGCCTTTTCACCTGAATTTTTGCACGCTCCTGGAAAGAGAATACATTCTGGTTAAACTGGAATTGAATGTGATAGATTTTCAGAAAACATACGATAATGGAAAATGAGAGTTAAAAATAAATTGAACTAAAATGTCAAATCATTCACATTGTACAAAAACAAGCTTAAAAAAAAGCTATGAATACAAAGAAAAGTACCTTATAAACAATGTTACTGCAATCTCCAGCCTTATTAGGGCAGGAATGCTAGTTCAGCGAGTGCTTATATCTACCGCTAGGTAGCGGAAACTTACGTTGTGTATTCTTTGACTACCCTGCGAAGTTCGACGGCAGTGAAAGACGTGCTTAAGTGAGCTCCGTACATAAACATAATATCGAATTAACCAAGTCACCAACTTTCACCTTGAATAACGCGACCATGAGTCGACGCTAACAATCAAGCACCGTTGTACAGAGAAAACGAAAGAGCATAACTGAAGATTTGGGCAGGTATAGAATAATGCACAATCATTAAACCCATAGAGGAGTAAAAAAAATATACTTAAAGAGAATTGATCTGGTCACCGTACGTTAAAGTCGCCTGCTTCACTCAATTACACAGTGGACACTGAGAAAGAAAAAAAAGAAAAAAAAACGGAAATGCTTGAGCTATTAAAAGAATCTGACCTGCATTTCATTCGCTGTGAATCATCCATATCATTACCCCAGGATTACAAGAAAGTTGTAGTTACTTCATATAAGTCCCAGATATTTATCTGCCATCGAATAACTTGTCATATGTACCCTACAGTGGAACCAGTTGTATACTTTCTACTGATATATTTACCCTTAATATAAAAAAGGAAGGAAGCTTGTAATTTTACGCGACAGTTAATCGTGCGATTATGATCCACAGGACCTCCTTTTTACGTGGAATCCCAACCACAGGACATGGCATTTCACATCGAACATCTCACATACATGACCGGGAATCGAACCCAGTCCACTTGGTGAAAGGCCAACAGCTTGACCGCTGTGCTACCACGCCCTCTCTCCCCACCCCCTTTAATATAATTGTCTGATGTTATCTTGTATCATAGGATCTCGAAAGAGATAATTTTACATCAAGGATCTCGAGCAGTGCATGAAAACAAGCTGTCAATCTACTGTACACAGAACTCTGGTATTATTAATTGTGTGTTTTCCTGTTTTGTTGTGTATTAAATGTGTAATAGAAATTATATAAAAGTTCTAATGTGTTCTATTCTTTTAAATTCATACTTTCTTCGCTTCCTTTGTCCCTAACCTTGGAATGATACAGCCATCTGGTGGAGTGGTTGGACAGAATAATGGTGGCTGCACAGACTTGGCTGTACTAAATAAAATGTAGTCATTGTCCTCCTCACCACACATTACATCGAGAGGCTCAGTGCAGTGCTACTTTGGAAACTCGCAGGAACTGGCACCTGCTTAGCCATGTGACAAGGTAACAAGAAGTTCCGTAACGAACTAAAGAGCCTACTTTTCTTAAAATTAAGATTCATGCCAATGATTAATCTACAGTATATGAACCTATCTAGAATAATGACGAAATTAAGTTGGTAATATCGAAATATTTAATTATTTAGAAATATACCTGGTATAACGTAGCCTAATAGAGCACTACAGTTGGCAGCCCTGGTGACTGAATATATTCTTAGTTCCATCTCTTAAGGTACAGAATACAGAATTTGGTTGAAGTCCAATGGACGTTACATGCAGTTAGACATTGGATCTATCAGCATGCGTAAAGGCACGTTGGCAACAATGTAATGCTTGTGCTGGTCAGAAATCATCTGAAATATTATGATATCTTGTTGTGCCAATTTTGGAAGAAATCCATTTGTTAGTATAGAAGTTACATTTATTTTAAAATTGGACATATCAGCAGGCATAGAATCATGTTGGCAGCACTGACTTATATGAATTACTCCAAATTAATCTAAAAATGTCAGGTACTATACGTGTGCAGAGTTTAAAGCTGTCGGCTTGCATACTTTCTAATATATTGGTATTTGGATAAAAAATAGAGAGAGCAATTATTAACAGTTGGCAGCCCTGGCGGATCTTAAGAATATGCTCAGTCATATGTGTTTATGTACACATATTACATACAAAATTTGGTTGAAATCCAATTGATAGTGTAGAAGTTATATGCATTTAAAAATTGGACCTATCAGAAGGCTTAAAATTATTTTGGCAACACTGTCATGTATTGCCTCCTGGAAATTAAACTGAAATAGTATTATCTACATGTGTGCCAATTTTGGAATAGCTCCCATGCAGACCTTCCAAGATATCCAACATGGAGCTCAAATTTCTAGTGCGTTTTTTCAGCAGTTGGTAGCACTGACATTTTCAAATATGGGCTCGAGATATTCCGGTATAGGCCTACATCTTTACTCATACTAAATTTCGTTCCGATTGCTGCAGCCGTTTAGGAGTTGATAGGAGGGGGGACACACACACAGACAGAAGGACAGACAGACAGACATTTTCCCGGATCGATCTCAGAAGTCTACTTTTTCTTCATTTTTGCAAAATGTGAAAAGTAGGCTAAAAATACTTATATCAGACATATGCTCTGTTTCTTTATTGGGTATTGCCTATTGATTAAAGCCACAACATACTATTATTTCCACCCATTTTTCTTTATAGATTCTGGACTCGGCGGCTTCGGTGGCATAGTTGGCAGTATGCTGAGCTTCTATGCCCAAGATCGCAAGTTCAAACTCTACCAAAGTCGCCAGATTTTTTAAGAGCGTTAAAAATCCCTCAGTATGCCTACCTTCGGAGAGGAAGTAAAGCCGGCGGTCCCATGTCATAGATTTATCGCATGAAAAAGAACCTTCCGCAAACTACACTTGTGGAAGCTAAAATTTGCAGGTTAGTCTGATACCGCTAATTAGTTCTAAAGTTCGCTGCGAGATGCTGGCTGTGATGGCATCTAGTAGCTAAGTCCGCAGCTAGGTGTCGTGGACAGTAGAATTTGGTAGCAAAAGGAGGAACTACTGTACTTGAAAAATTGATTGTCTGAGTCCTTCTACCTGAATCGCAGATAACACATACTAATACAGCCATCACAATAACACCGGTTATCACGCAAATTTTACACATACTCAAGGTACATGGGGCTACATGACCGCATTGTCGCAGCCCCTAAACTAAGGAACCAACCACCCAGATTCTTGACTCCTTCCTACACAGGAGTGAGTTAAACTAAAACCACAACAGTTCATTTGACCCCAATCAAATCATCATCTTGTACAGTTTCCAGCCCCAGGCTGGGTCTGTTTGGAACATAAGCCTCGCCACTTAGTCCTTTCTTCCCACCACCTCTCCGTTGTCACTCTGGCCAGTCCTCGCCTCTCTTCTTGACACATTCCTCCACTCCTTTCAGCCATCTACCTCTTGGTCTTCCCCTTGGTAGTTTCTTCTGCATCTGCATCTCATGTATCCTCTTGGGAATCTTCTTCTCTTCCATTCTCTTTAAGTGTCCATACCACCTCAGTCTTGATGTCTCAATCCTACCTCGCAAGGGCTCCTCTTTCACTATTTCCCTGACTTTTTCATTCCTCACCCTGTCTCTTCTTGTTACTCCGATCCTACTTCGCAGGAACTTCATTTCACTTGCCTGTATTCTGCTTATGTCTCTTTTCTTCATCATCCATAGGTCAGTATCGGGATATAGTAGCTTCTGTATAACACTTCTTTGCTTTTCTGTGGGACATCTTTATTCCACACTAAGCTCCTAATGCTTCTCAGAAATGCTTCTGCCTGTCTGCCACGTTCCGTAATCTCTATCATTTCTCCCATTTTCCTCCACTATACTTCCCAAGTACTTAAGACTTTCCACCTTCTTCAGCTGTCCACTTCCAAGTCTTATCCCAATCATTGGTCTGTCCTTTTTCCTGGTCGTTAACAGGATCTTACATTTACTGATGTTGAACTTCCTTCCGTGCTCTCCCACTGTTTCTTCCCAAGCCTTCAGTTGCTGCTGAATTTCCTCCTCCTTGTTTCCCCAGACCATGAGATCATCTGCAAACACCATTGCTTTCATCTTATCTTCTCCTATCTTTCCTGCTACCCGTGTCATTACCTCGACCATGACCGCAATAAATGAGTTTCAGGCCACTCATTTGTCTGAACCAGTCTGTTTTTTCCCCTCCAACTTTCACACAACTCACACTTCCACAATACATCTCCTTTACTCTGCCTACAGTTCCTTTTTCCACTCCCATGTTTTCCATTGCTTCCCAAACCTTCTCCCTACACACACTATCATAGGCCTTTTCGATGTCCAGGAAGGCCATCAACAGATCTTCTCCAAATTCATAGTGGTGTTCCTGGAGCTGTCTCACTGAAAATATGAGATCCACTGTTGATCTCCCAGGTCTGAATCCATACTGCCCCTCTCTCAATTCTCTCTCCACTTTGGCTCGTATTCTACTTTCTAATATCTTTTCATATATAATGGCACAGTGAGGTATGAGTGTGACTCCCCTGTAATTTCTGCACTTCTTTCTGCTTCCTTTCTTGAATATTGGGACAATTAATCCTTTCTTCCAATCTTCTGGGGTCTTTTTCTCCTTCCATACCACCCTCATCACATGGTACAGTCACTGTTTCCCAACCTCCCAAATCAAATATGAACGTAAAAAATGTATAAATATATTTATAAGAATTAAGGAGAATTCGGCAACACACTGTACTTTTTTCAACTAATTTACAAGAAGTATTATCATTAATACCATCGTCACTCATATACGAGTTTAAAAATTTTAACATGTACACTACTGTTTGTAGAAAGTGAAACACCCAGAAGAAATGGTCGGAGTCACTCCCACAACAGGGGTCGTGTAGGCCTGCGGTACCATACTAAGTGATTGAAATCGCAGAGAGATGGCGTGCACATTGACCCACCAGTGCCCTCCGTCGTGGGACCGGACAGGTCAGTGTTCCGCACAGCTCTGTCGGCGTGAGGCCGTCATACCAAGTGGAAACGTGTAAGCAAGTGCAACGATGACTCGCCGATATCATAGGTTGGACTATCAGCATGTGAGTGCTGTTGAATGGGGCACAATTTGGGCTCCTCATACAGGGCATGCTGCGTCAACAGTAAGGCGAATGTGGATCCAGTGGAGAGCGGAGCGCCGAACACAGCGACGACAAGGTACAGGACGACGCAATGCAACCACAGCGTGAGACGACGGCCATCTTCTCTGCATGGCAGTATCTGACAGAACAGCGTCATCCTCTGTGTTGGCTCGACGTTGGAGCACTGCAACAGTGGTGGACATATCTAAGTCGGCATCCATTGACTGGGAACCACCGACGCCTCCGACTACAATGGGCAGGTGCACGCCAACACTGGCAGGCTGAGTGGCAAAATGTAGTGTTTTCGGACGAGTCCCGCCTCAACCTGTCCTACAGTGATGGCCGCATATGCGTTCAACGCCACCGTGCAGACTCTATTGTTGAGCGGCATAGCAGACAAACACCAGGTTTAACGCTTTGGGGAGCAATTGCCTATTAACAGGCAATTGTGCCTCGTACGTCTTGCGGGCAATCTGAACAGTGACCGCTACATCAGAGAAGTTTTACAGCCCGCGGCACTGCCCCTCTTGCAGGCCATTCCACAGGCCATATTTCAGCAGGACAATGTTCGCCTGCATGTGGCGAGGAATGTGCAAGCCTTCTTCGCAGAACGACGGATACCTCTGCTTCCCTGGTCTGCCCGTTCGCCTCACATGTCGCCCATCGAACATGTCTGGGATATGGTCGGTCGGCAACTTGTTCGTTCAGGTCCTCCTGCCGCCTCTGTTGATGCTTTGTGGACGCGCCTACAAACCGCGTGGGACGGTATTCCCCAGCAGCGTATTCAAGCGCTGTATGATTCCATGCCACGACGTATAGCAGCTCTGAGTGCATCACGTGGTGGCGCGACGCCGTACTGAAGATCGACCATCAACGTGCATGCACCGGACTGTTCTTCTAATCAGTGATGTATTGTCATGTCCCTAATCTGTAGTATAAAGTGCAATGTGGTCACATCTCTTGTTCTTGGTGTTTCACTTTATACAAACAATACTGTATATAACACCAAATCAACGACAGATGAACTGCAGAAGGTTGACAGAAGGATAATGAGAACAATCATTAATAAAAAACAACCAAGTGGATGGACAATGGAGATTGTTGCCTAATGCAGTTGTCTATGGGGAAAGTGATTCAATAATGGACACAATGAGAAAAGGAGAATTGCCTTTATCTGTCATTTATCGAGATTGCATGACAATAGACTACTAAAACAACTATTCAACTACTATTGGAAAAATAAAACAAAACAAAAAAATTGGTTCAAAGAAGTTCAAAATGATTTAGAAGTGTTGAATATTACAATGAAACAAATTGAAAATGGAGAAGAAAAAAGGATTCTGAAGAACAAACATGAGGCCTACACTAAAAATTAATCAACGAAAACAATATGTCATATCTGATGAGAAAAGGGCAGCCAGGTCAGCTATAATGAAGAGGTTTGGGAGAGGAGGGAGATGTTCCCCAGCCTCCTGTGCTCTGTTCCACATGCCGATGTCACCCAGGCGGCGTACATCAGCCCGCAAGAGATTGGTGAAGTACAATACGCCACGCAGATCCAAAATCAAATATATGCGAATTTCACATTCAAATCCACGCAAAGGACGCAATCGTTATATCGAATCAATTATAGCACAAGACTTCTGCGCAATTTCTTGACCGTAAGTTCGATAATCGAACGTGATGCTTGATATATCGAACAGAAATCGATTCTACTAGACGACGCTCATGAATACAATGTATCTAAAGTGACGATTGTGATATTCTGACCAAGAGGCACCATGGCAATGTCCGACGAATATAAAATCCCTAAATTATTATCAGACAATTACCACGTGTGGTCAATCCGTGCGAGAGCAGCACTGGTACAGAATGCTGGGAAGCCGTTGACCCTGGATTTGCCACAGCTGCTTTGACAAATGAGCAGAAGGAGGCCAACAACAAGGTGCTAACGTTTCTGTTTCTTGTAGTGATAACAACTACCTAGATGACATCGGCATGTGTAACAGAGCACAGGAGGCATGGGAAACATTAAAAGGATATGAACTCCAAGTACGGTCTACTGCACATAATTCAGCTGATGAGGGACTGCTTAAACATCACTATGAAGAAAGGTGAGGAGATGAAGAGCTATCTTGGGTGGCTGATGAAGATCCACAGGGGACTGACAAGGCAGGCCATGGATTCACTGACCGAGAGCTTGCTTTGATGATGCTGATGGATCGTCCTGAAACGTATGAACTGCTAATCCTCAACCTTGAACAACGACGAAAAGAGTCTAGTCAAAGTTACTTGCTGAAGAAAAGCGGAAGATCCATCGTGATGAAGAAGAGGCAGTGGTTATCCTGAACCAAAGCCACTGCTGACGAAGCAGCGTGATAAACCTAGCTGAAACCAAACAATGTGAGACCACCGAGCAGGATGGAGTTCCCAAACACGACAAGAAAGGAGTATACCCAAATAAAGATAATGACAGCAAAATTCCCTGTCAATCTGTAGAGGATTTGAATGTATGCATTTGGTTTGACTTAAGTGCTCCAATGTGGGCATTAACTATACATAAATAATAAAAGGAAGCTTGTAGTTTAACGTGACCATTAATCTCGCGATCATAAGCCACGGGACCTCCGTTTTACGTGGAATCCGAACCACAGGACATGGCATTTCACATCGAAAATCCCACATGCATTGACCGGGAATCGAACCCGGTCCGCCTTGGTGAGAGGCATACAGCTTGACCGCTGCGCCACCACGCCCCACTAAATAAATAATAGGACTATGATAAATGTAGAGTGATCATATTCATATACAAACCCAACTTCAACAAAGTGAACAAGAAAACCAACAAAGTTGAGAATATTTAAGTGAAAGTAGCATTTTATTAACATTTTAATATGCATACATGGATAACTATTTAGTATAGTTAGCTAGGGCTTGAAACATGTTCTAAAAGCATTTTTATAATGAACTTTGTATGTAAAGAAATTTTTTCTCGGATTCTTCTCAATAGAATTAAAGTACAACCTGAAAATGAATTAGAGAATATCAAGGAGGTTTCAGACCCTGGAGAAGTTGCCCAGATCAAATCATGAGCATATAACTGATAATGGATTATAATAGAAAAAGGAATAGAGATATGGTGATAACATTTATTTACTTCAAGAAAGCATATGATTGTATTCATAGAGAATCTTTATTAAAAATTCTGAGACACATGGGATTACACCCCCCAATCTCATAAAACTAACTCTTACAGGCACCGAATCAAAAGTTAAATTCAGAGGTGAATTCTCTGACCCATTTGACATCACAACCGGTTTACGACAGGGTGATAGCTTATCACCATTACTATTTAATTGTGCATTGGAAATAGTAATGCGAGAATGGTCTAAGAAATGCCCTCCAAATATAAAAATAGGGAGAAAAATTCAAACAAACTGTCTTGGTTTTGCAGACGACATGGCATTATTGGCAAAAAATTTAGAGGAAGCCAAAACACAGATATCGGAGCTTCAGACTATTGCAAATAAAATTGGCCTTAAGATATCATTTGAAAAAAAAAAAAACAGAAATCATGCCACGAAAACCAACATCCTTCAAAGAAATACAATTTAATGGTACAAAAATTAAAATTGTAACACGATTCAAATATCTAGGAGAGTTAATAACAAACAACTTAAATGAGAAAGCATCAATTCAAATAAGAACCAACAAGTTATATAGGGCAAAAAAATTAACATGGGAAACTTACAAAAAGAAATGCTTATCAATTAATGCAAAAATTAAACATTACAATACAGTCATAAAACCGGAAGCCACATATACAGCAGAAACATTGTTCCATCTAAATGAACATTCTAAAACTGACAGATTACAGAAGATTGAAAGGCGAATTGGAAGAACTTGTATCAATAAAGGATATAAAAAAGATGGGCAATGGCGAATAATACCTAACAATATGGTCTATAACAACCTAGAACCCATTACTCAAACCATGCGAGAGAAAAGACTAGGATTCTTTGGGCATATCATGAGAATGCCAGATTCACGTCTTCTAAAACAACTAGTACGGTACAATCTTGCTCCAAAAAACACAACAACTGGATGCCGATGGTTCAAAGATCAGAGAGGACTTAAAAATATTTATTTAGCGTATGGCTTAAGATATACAATATGTACACAGATGATAATTACTCAATTAGTTTACAAACTATATATTTATATCTAGATTATTTATGTAGGTAATTGTCTCTGGTGATCCATGAGCGAAATCAGTGACGCTGCCACTGTACTTTCTTTTTGGACACTTGGTGATGATATGCTGGATGGTCTGCTTAGGGTCACCACAATCACAGTTGGGTGAAGAAATAATTGTCCATTTATAATGGAAGTCTGCACAGTTGCCATGACCCGTACGAATCCTGTTGAGAGTTGTCTATGTTTTCCGAGGAAACTCAAATCCAGGTGGCAGCGTTGATCCAATGCGTGGTAATGTTGATCCAGGCCTAGTATCCCGTCTTCCATGCCATTCTTTAGTTAAGTTGAAGTTGGTATTCTCTAAGGCTATTGCAGTCCTTGTTGATGGATTTCGAGATCTTAGACGATTCAGTCGAACATCAGCAATGTCACAGTGTATTGGAATTTGTGGGTTATCCATTATTTTCTTGAACTCCCTGAGGAGAGCGATTTTACGACAAGATGACGTGGAGGGATGTGGCTGAGGATAGGTAGACATTGTGTGTGTGTAGACCTTATTGTGCCAGTGATTAGGCGCATGGTGGTGTTAAGCTGGGTATCTATAAGGTTAGTGAGAGGGCTATTCGACCAAACTGGCGCACATTACTCTGCAGCTAAAAACACAAGTCCCAAAGCAGTACATCGAAGTGAAGCTGCCGATGAACCACAAGTTGTGCCACATAGTTTTTGGACTATATTGTTGCGGGTTCTTACTTTGGATTGAGTATTGCGGAGGTGTATGAAGGAGAGTGTTCTATCTAATGTAACCCCTAGGTATTTAGGGAATCTATTATGTCTCAATAATTGATTTCCAATGAACACCTGTAATTCTTTATTAGCCATCTTGTTGTTTAGATGGAAGCAGCATACTTCTGTTTTGTTAGTATTAAGTGTAAGTCTCCACATCTTAAAATAATGTGTCAGTTCTTTCAGGTCATCCGTTAAGGTCATCTCTGTTTCCTCAAATGTTGTGTCTCTAGTAGCAAATGCCCAGTCATCTGCATAACCAGATTTCCCTGAAAGTGTGGAAGGACTTAAAAGAAATTGGCCTAACAACAGAAGATGCTGCAAATAAGAGAAGTTTAACTACAGCACTTAAAAATATGACTTTTCATTTTCCACTCACAAAGAAGAAAATTCCAACAAGAACATTTTCCGCCCAGAAAGGGCAAGACGATCAATATGCATGAAGAAGTACTGGAAGGACCGCAAGGCTTGTACAGTTCCTACAAGTCGACGAACTAATGGTTGGTTAAAATGATCCTATGTGGTCTCAGAAGGCGAAGCAGAAGAAGAAGAAAGTAATTTAATTATTCATTTGAATGAATACACTTCGAGATTGTTGAAGACAAACATTCCTACAGTTATAGTGTGTTCATACAGTTTTTACTGTAATTATAGGGTCTATTGATTTATCAAGTAAATATAAATTTAATAAAATGTCCTACCTTGGCAGCACTGTGCAGGACTGTGTTAGTATCCACTGGAGTATCAAAACTCACGCCCCCTTCTGAGTTTGTAGCAGTGCTGGGTGGCTTAGCTCCTGGGAGTAATGCAGTAGGATCGATGAATATCTTCCTTGGGCTCCGTGCTGTTGGGCTTGGCTCCACCGACTTGGCAGCGAGACCTGCAACCAAACCTCACTGAGGATTACAGTTCCAATGTATAGTCTGATACAAAATTGCCAATAAGCAGTGGCAAGTTCTCAGGAATATGCCATAGCATACCATTTCTCGTAACTGCAGTAATCCTGAAACTGAACATGCCCTCTGGGTGGTGCTAAAAGAAATGAAACACCATCCCCTCTTTTAATTCATTTATTATTTTTAATTTTTGTTAAGAGTATGTTTCTTAACAATTATGAAGGCCAAACACATTTCAGTTGTTGTTTCCTATGGCTAGCCCGGATTCCAATCCATCAGCTTTCTTGCGTTCCAATAGAGCTGTGTGAGGTTTCCTGAAGTTCTAGCAGTCACATCAAGTTTGTTGCAATGTAGCAGGTGCCCCTTATCCATTTTACTTCCAGGTTCGTGACAAAGTGTGCATTCTTCAGATCTCAAGATGTTGATTCGTTTCAGATGAGCTGCAAGGCAGTCATGGCCAGTGTTAAGTCTGAAGAAGGCTACAGCTTTTCTCCTTGGTGTTAATTTATATTGATCCCATTTAGCATCAATGTCCTTCCATAATTTGGTTTCTGCTGTTTTCTTTGCCATTTCTTCATACCTGTTTTTGATAGTATTTTTCAAGATCCTTTTTGCTGACATAAAATCAGTCTGACTGACAGGTTGTTGTAGTGTGGTATTTTTTGCTAATCTGTCTGCCTCTTCATTACCTGCTATTCCAACATGAGAAGGGATCCACTAAAATGAGATCTGTTTGTGGAGTCTTTGAAGGGTTTTTATCATACAAAAAATGTCTTTCAGTTCTTTATTTTGAGGCTTATAATTTGACGAGACGGGCTGGATGGCTGCTTTTGAATCTGTAATGATAACACATTTTTGATAATCAATGTTTCTGCCTAATAACTGATGGAGTGCATGTTAAATTGCTCTTATCTCAGCATCAAAGTTTGTTTTGTTTTGGCCTACTGGGAAGTAGAGTGAGAAGAGAGATAAATGTATTCCTGCTCCAGTTCTATTTTCTTTGTCTTGTGAGCCATCTGTAAATATCTTTAGCCATTGATTATATGGATATCTTTCTTCTATTGTACAGAGGGCCAGCTGTTTTAGATTATGTGGTGAAGAGTCTTTCTTGCAGACCTCATCAGACAAACATTCATCAGTGCTATTATTTATGACATTTTATGCATTTCAATTCATATGGTGGTACTGGGTACAAAACTATATGTATTGCCATTTCAAAGATCATATATATTATTTCAGTAGTATAGATCCCTCCTGTGGCGCTCACAAGCGAACGATCGTGACAAATGAGCATTCAAATGAAAGAGAATAGACATTAGCAGTGACGAATTGCACTCTAATTTCATAAATATCTCTAATTTCTTTAAAAAATGACTTTAAAAAAATGTACGAAGTGTGCCATTTGCAGATACTGTTGCTCTAGGAAAATACGCCCCATAATTGCTGTCCACTTCTCATTTTGGCCGCTGTGATGCCTGTTTCATGTCATTTTAACATTCTGAGGTCATTTCTTTATGATTTTGCATGGATTTCAGAAACAGTAAATCAAAGGAATGAGTACTCAAATCGTATAATTTGAAATAAAAACAGAACCTTTCTCCTCAAGTTTCTTTTTATAAACCTATCGGGGAAAGTGTGGTTTATGAACATACGAGATTTCTCGCACGGGTCCTCTAGTGAAGACTTATTTGTAACGGTAATTTACAATGAATAAACGTACATTTTTCCCCTAACACTGCCAATACAATGTCTTTTGTTTTGTATTGACAGGGGCATTAAAAAATGAATGTTTATTGATTGTGGATAAATTAAATCATTTTAAGTTAATATGGGGGGAAAAAACAGGGGTTTTATCATGTCCACTTATAAGTACTGTAATTTACAACCTTATTAACAATTTTAGGCCTGGATTTGAGGGTATTTATTATCAAGCTCTTTCCTACCAAATTAAGTTGCACTGCAATGCCAATGGAAGATTTTAAACAATGAAAAATCCAACCACATTATTATCAGGAAGACAGGTGTGCCTTTGCAGCAATATAATTTCAGTTTTAATTCAATACCCTTCATTATAGCCCTAAACAAGAATGACAAACAAGCAGTTGCGCAGTACCATATCAGTCAAACACACAGCAATGGCTCAATGCAATGAGTTCATATGTCAGAGTACAGAGATAATATGAAAGAGATATACTGTAGAGCAGCATGAAACATCACTACGAATGAAATACCACACTTGCCAGGAAAATGACAGGACAATGCAATGCATACGTCTATACATCAATAAATGAAATTAAACAACTAACTAGAGGCTATAGTTCTTAGTAACTAGTTGGGGAGGTAACAACATAACACTGCTTTATCCTCATTTCATTTTACGAAACAATAATCTTCATTTTCCAGTTCCAGTAATCTGGGTTGGGGTGTGAATCAAGGACCTCCATACTTTTCTGTCTCTCCACCACTGTCGTCCTTCTTCCAATATATCTTCTACTTTCACTCTTTTCACAATGCTCTCCCTCACTGTATCCAACCACCTCATCCTCGCCTTCCCGCGACTTTCTAAGTAAAAAATCGCTTCGGGACTCTGTCTTCTCCCATTCGCATCATATGTCCATACCATTTTAGTTTACTGACTCGATCTTGTCTTGTAACTTTGGGAATCATGTTTTCTCCCTAATTTCCTTGTTTCTGATTTTTTTCTCTGCGAGTCTTTCCAATTATACTTCTAATGCACTTCATCTCTGCTGCCTGGATTCTACTTTCCTCCCGTTTAGGTGTTGTCCACGTGCCTGATGCATACGTCAATATAGGTGTGTAATATGTTGAATACAAGATTTTCTTACATTTCTCGAGAACTTCCTGGCCCCCCCCCGTCGTCGGCATCGGCTGCAGCTCGTTTCCGAGTATACAATTTTCTGACAATACACTTCCAAAATCAGGACAATTTATGAATGAATTTCTGGAGACTAAACAGGCTGATTCTTGCATGGAACATGCGGCCACATACTGAGCATCTTATAGTTGGAGGAGAGCGTGGATAGGTTTGAAGAACCTTGCGTTGGAGTCTCTTCATTTCTGCCAGTCTGGGACGTTCCTGTTCAAAATGATTCACCAGTGGAAACAATAATACCTTTCTTAGTTTCTCAAAATAATACCCTTTTGTTTTCCCAATAGTTTTTAGAATCTCTCATCATCATCATCATCATTTCCCCTTATCCAGTTCCTGCCAGGTCGGGGTATTTATGGCACTTCTCCACTTTCCTTCCACAATTCTTCTTCCACGATCTTGTCCCAGTCCAGATTTCTTTTTCTCATGCTGTTCTTCACTGAATCGATCCACCTTGTTCTAGGCCTTCCCCTTGCTCTCTTACCCTTGCACTTGGCCTCCAGCATCTGTCTTGGTATTCTTATTTTCCTCCATCCTCTTTACATGTCCAAACCACCTTAGTTTATTCTTCTCAATTCTCTCATTTAGTTTTTCAATCCCAACTTCCTTCCTAACATCTTCATTCCTCACTCTGTCTTTCCTTGTCTTTCCTATCATACTTCTTAGGAATTTCTATCATGATAAATCTCTATCATGATAAAAGAAGCCCACATATAAATGAATTTATAGAAAATGGGGAATTTCATTTTGTTTATGTTCGATCATGGCGAATTATCAACTTATGTGTCAGAAAACTGTACTATAATGAGGCTCATTAGTACAAGTTTTCATTATGATACAGTTTCTCCCACCAATCAGAGCTCAAGAAACAGTTGTGTGACCAATTAGGTAAGGATAGCATCGCACCTGCGCTGACTTCCATGGCCTCCTATTTTAAATTTCACTGGGTGGCTAGTGTCATATTGGGGTATTCGAGGAGGCCATGGTCGAATAAAAGGTATTCTCTGCATTCCATGCGCTCTGTTCAGTACAGTACATAAAAGTGGCGGAATCTTATGAATATTTATGTTCGAACATAAAATAGTTATACTGTAGTTATCATCGAACATAAACAGTCTTATGCAACTCGCCTGTAATGTTAATTAAGACACTCTTATAGAAATTATTAAACTCACTTCACTCATTTTATAAACATACTCGTGTCTTAATTATTGCCATTATAGGCTTTTTGCATAATGTACTATTATAACTTACACCTAACAAAATACTGCACCATCAATCAATGAACAGGAAGAGGATAGGAACATGGAAAAAGTATAAACACAATTATAGGCAGGTATGGGCAGAGGGAGAGAGAAAAGTAACAAAAGGAAAAGTACACAAAATGGACAAGGCCAATCTCGACAGCCTGTCACACTGCTAACTGCAAAGGTTGGCATTCATGCATCAAGAGGAACTGATGAGATTGGGAGGACAAAATGAGCTTGTCAGGGGCTCTAGCCTGAAGAGCTATTGATTGTAATGATGGCATAAATGCCAACACCTTTGAAGATGGCCGAGTGTCTGGCTGTGGAGAGAGTCCTTGTCCATTGTGTGCAATTGGTAGTGTTATCCTTTAATTTCTCCCACTGCCCTCACCTGTCTGTCATTATGTTTGTGCTTTGTGTGTGTTACTGTCTTCCTTTGTCTGTCTATCGATTGCATGCGGACCTGTTTGTGCTTTCCTAAATATATTTAAAATACTGCACAGTGTGTGCTGATCATCACCGGATGACTTTGCAACATTGTCAGCAATCTCTTTGTTCATTATCAAGGTTTGTGTTCTATGGTGATGCACAGAATGTCTGCAATATTGTACAGATATGCTAGAACAAAAGAAGAAGGGAAGTAACAAGAGTATCAGAGAGGTCAACTGAATTGAAGCAAGAGCATTTTAATATGTCAGGAACTGTGCTCATATGCAAGTACATGAGTGTTACCTCAACAGAAAGGAAACTTGAATTTGTATAATTAATGCTGCTTTAGTTTCCAGGCTGAATAATTCTTTGCATTGTTTTGCCCGTTTTCTTACATGACTTCGCAGTTTCACCCCTTAAAACAACAATAACTAACTTTCTTCCATGAAGCATTTCTCCCGAAGTAGTGACTTGAGAAGTACTTAATGACTTATAGGCTTATTGCAGCCAATGGCCATATAGAAGAGAATAAAATACAAAATAAATATATATTCGGTCGTACAAAACACTGTCAAGGATTCATGCCTCTGTTGGCATAAGCAGCATGGTATCTACCACATAGCTCCCCACAACATGGGCCCCAGGGGGGGGGGCTCAGGGAGGGGCCATGCCCCCCTCCCCCCTGGAACCCCGAGAATATTTTGATTGTTTATTGTCACACCAGTTTATTATATAAATCAAAGTTACTGATAGTTAACTGATTTAGATGTACTGTAGGTAGGGATAATTCCACCATTTTATTTAACTTAGTAATTTGGGATTATTTGAAAATATCTCCAGTTATTTAGAAAATTGGCAAACTGGATTAACACTACCATTTTAATGAACTGCTTGATTTTTTATTTTGGTCGAAACATGGTGATACAACTACTTTTTACCCATTTTTAACAAACAAACATTATTAGATGATTTACAAAGAGCAGCGAACTTCTATGGACAAAAACTCTGAACTTAAAAAAAACTATTCCTGCCATTCATGCCATAAATATAGAGTACCCAACGGTTTCAGAGCAGCCAAATAATATCACGAAGCAAGTAAGAAATGAAACGAAAATTCTGGGGGGGGGGGGGTGTAGGTCTCATCATCACCTAATGACAGGTAGGTAATGAAATGAAAAATATTAATTGCTTGGTTGCAGAGATAAGGACATTCCAAGGTTGTGGAAGGTTGACCAAATTTGTCAAGTCATTTTTAAGTCTCAACTTTCCATCTACATATATCTACATATATATGGATTGTACTATTTATACTGTATAATACACACTACCTACTAGATGAAAGATTAATTCTGCGATGGATGGAATCTGGTGTACCATAATTTGCTTGCGTACAATGCGCATCTTTTTACATGGACATTTTACCAGTTCTTGGCTTGGATTTAAAAATAAAATGAATTTAAAAATAAAGTTAAAATATAAAACAATAAAATAAAAAATAAAAATAATAATTTACAATCAATATTATATCGTAAAATTTCAAAAATTAATACATTTAAAACAATAAAATACAATACATAGCTTACTTTTACTTTCTTGGGACAATACGTAATCATGCGCATAAGGGAGATTAAAACTCTCATTAAAATATATCGTCTATGTAAAACAGAACTTCGTTACAGCCCTCAGTTTGTGCGATACTTCATGTATAATGCTATATATTCAGTGGAATAAGTAAATGCTCCAAGAGGCACATATATTTCTGCCTTGCTAAAAATGATATAATATCTAGCTTGTATATGTTAAAGAAAGGAAGCTTATAGTTTCATGTGACCCTTAATCTGATGATCATGAGCCACAGGACCTCCTTTTAACTGGATCACAGGGCATGAAATTTCCTTTGAAAATCTCACATGCATTGACCAGGAATTGAACCCAGTCCACCATGGTGAGAAACAAGCAGCTTGACCACTGTGCCTTCATGCCCTGCTCGCATGTCACTTTCAGTCTGAATATTTAAAAAAAAGGCATCAGACTTTCTAAAACATAGTGCTGTGCAAACAAGCTACAGTATGTACAATATTGTAGTTGCCCTTGAAGTAGTAGTGGGAGAATAGGGGGTCTCATTATTTCCATTTTCCACCTCAGAAAGTCTTGTTGGCTCTTTAAGACAAGAATCAGAGGGATGAAGAAAATTATTATTTTACTCCAAATTGACACTTGGGTGAATAAGCACCTACAATACATGTAATTGAAAATCCACAGCCTGCTTCCAGTCTCCAACCGGGTCAGGAATGGAATGAATGAAGCCCCCAGCTAGCGGCGAGGATATGAACTGTGCCGGCTGCCGAAGCCTGTCACACTCCTCTGGGGCAATGATTAAATGAATGACAGATGAAATGAAATGATAGTGGAGAGTGTTGCTGGAATGAAATTTTGACAGGGAAAACTGGAGTACCCGGAGAAAAACCTGTCGGCCTCCGTTTTGTCCGGGATTTGAACCACGGATCCAGCGGTGAGAGGCCGGCGTGCTGCCGCCTAAGCCACGGAGGCTTTACAATACATGTAATTAATGTACAATAAAATTTTTCCATGATCCTGTTTAGTACTTTAAATACACATACTGTACATACCAATCTAAATTAAGTAATTCCAGTACAGTATACACAGTATTTCAGAACACTTACATATCTACCGTATTTAAACGAGGATGCCATGCACATTTTTCCCCTAAATATTAAGTCTAAACAGTGGGATGTGCATCATACGTGAGGATATTGGATATGAATCACCCAAAACAATGATTGTATTACTGGTATACAACGAATCAATTTACTAATACAGTTTAAATGACATGCCAAAAGAAAGTCGCAAGAAACACATTTCATTAACAATAATTAAATCAATTACCCAATCGCATTAGTTGCTTGTGCATTCATCCCCTGGTAATATTGATGCATAAATTTTTATAAATAAAGTAAGCTTCCTGTCTGAACATTTGTTATTTTTGGCTAAAACTTTGTATTTTTCCTGGATGAGGTGAACAATGAACACTAAACCCTCAGTATACTTTTGTCTGTTTGTTTGTTTGTTATGGTTTGCAGTGAATGGCATGGAAATTTATCCTAAAATAAAACTAGGCTACAAATTATGTAATACAAAGGGGTGAGGGGGTAAACAGGAAGCCTCAATTTCCTGCAGTAAGCTAATTGCGCAATCTGTATTTTCTCTTGACAATGCAATGACAGGTGTGAGAACGGCTAGCTGATTCATCGCAGGGTGACATGTTCCGACATGGATGTCACAACACAGTTCTAATGCATGTACGGTACCTAAATGAAACAAGGAACTTTTATGCTGGCGTGGGTCAGTGGTGAAGAATTGGTGTTGAATTGAACCCAAGCTCAGCTGCCGGTTTGAATCCACCCATGGGCATGGATGTGTGTATATTATCTTCAATTGTCAGTCTATGATATTTAAAAAGAAAAAAAAAAAAAAGGAATTGGCCAATTATAGACCGCTTAGAATCTAAGACTATGGTACAATAGTTTTCTTTTTCCTTTTTTCCCAGAACTTCTTCATACATTGGCTGATTGTCTGTTCCTCCGACATCACCCTCTTAGGTGGACGTTGTATTTGTTAATTTGAAACATCCATAGAATAGATCTGTCACCGGAATTCCTCCCTATTAAGTAGGATGTCAATTTCTATGATATCTATATACACACATCAAAAAAAGTTTTGCATCACCTCGGTTCCCAGATCTCCGGCATATAGACGTTGACTGTGTATATTGTATCCAAGATACAGTCCCTTTGACTGTTCATAGATGTCACTAAAACTGCTCAAAGATGTAAACAACCATGCATGAGCAGGGCCTATTAGACGGAGGGGGTACGACAGCCGATCAGTTCCAGTCATTCCACCAGGACGAAGGTACGCTGCTCATGTTGTCTGTAGTTCTACCATGCCTAGAAGGTCAATACCGCAGTTCGATCGCGTCCGCATTGTTACTTTGTGTCAAGAAGGGCTCTCAACAAGGGAAGTTTCCAGGCGTCTCAGAGTGAACCAAAGCGATGTTGTTCGGACATGGAGGAGGTACAGAGATACAGGAACTGTCGATGACAGGCCTCGCTCAGGCCGCCCAAGGGCTACTACTGTAGTGGATGACCGCTACTTACGGATTGCCGCTCGGAGGAACCCTGACAGCAATGCCACCATGTTGAATAATGCGTTTCGTTCAGCCACAGGACGTCGTGTTTCAACTCAAACTGTGCGCAATAGGCTGCATGATGCGCAACTTCACTCCCGACGTCCATGGCGAGGTCCAGCTTTGCAACCCCGACACCATGCAGCGCGGTACAGATGGGCCCAACAACATGCTGAATGGACCCCACGGAATTGGCATCACGTTCTCTTCACCGATGAGTGTCGCATATGCCTTCAACCAGACAATCGTCGGAGACGTGTTTGGAGGCACCCTGGTCAGGCTGAACGTCTTAGACACACTGTCCAGCGAGTGCAGCAAGGTGGTGGTTCCCTGATGTTTTGGGGTGGCATTATGTGGGGCCGACGTACGCCACTGGTGGTCATGGAAGGCTCCGAAACGGCTTTACGATACCTGAATGACATCCTCCGACCCATAGTGCAACCATATCGGCAGAATATTGGAGAGGCATTTGTCTTCATGGACGACAATTCTCGACCTCATCGTGCACATCTTGTGAATGCGTTCCTTCAAGATAACGACATCGCTCGACTACAGTGGCCAGCATGTCGCCAGACATGAACCCTATCGAACATGCCTGGGATATGTTGAAAAGGGCTGTTTATGGACGTCTTGACCCACCAACCACTCTGAGAGATTTACGCCGAATTGTCGTTGAGGAGTGGGACAATTTGGACCAACAGTGTCTTGATGAACTTGTGGATAGTATGCCACGGCGAATACAGGCATGCATCAATGCAAGAGGACGTGCTACTGGGTATTAGAGGTAGTGGTGTGTACTGCAATCTGGACCACAAATGCTGAAAGTCTAGCTGTATGATGGTACAACATGCAATGTGTGGGTCTCATGAGCAATAAAACGAGCTGAAATGTTGTTTGTGTTGATCTCTATTCCCTTTGTATTTAACGGTTCCGGAACTCTTGGAACCGAGGTGATGCAAAACTTTTTTTGATGTGTGTATATAAAAATCAATGTTACGTGATAGTTTGTCTGTATGTATGTCCCCTATGCGTTCATATACCATTCATCCGATTGTGATGAAACTTGGGTGAGTTATTATGTGCACTCCAGGGAAGGTACAAATTATTTATGTAACACAAAAGGGTGAGGGACTTAACAGGAACCCTTAAATCCCACAATAACCCAATTGCACAATCTGTATACTCATCACACCGCAATGCCAGGTGTGAGAATGGTTTGCTGATTCATCGCGAGGTGACGTGAGGGAACTGTCAGCAGCCCGCAGTGTTATCTGATATTGCTGTGCATTCCAATACAGTCCACGCCACGGTTTTTGGCTGGTGGTTCTTAAAACTGAACTCAAGCTTGGCTGCTGGTTCAAATACGGTCATGGAACGCGAATCGTTTCAAGACCCTTATGCGTTCCTATACCATCACCTATTGCGATGAAACTTGGGCGAGTTGTGTGCACTCTAGGGAAGGTTTCTGGCTTAGTAAATCCATTTTACAATAGGTAGCGCACAAGTAGATTCAACGAATGAAGAGATGGCGCGTGAATCGTTTCAAGTACCTTATGCGTTCATATACGATTCAACCGATTGCAATTGAACTTATGTGAATTGTTGTGCACACTCCAGGAAAGGTTATTAGAATAGGTAGCGCACGGGTAGATTCAACAAATGAGAGACGGTGCATGAATTGTTTCAACAAAGTCCAGTATGCGTTCATATACCATTCATCTGATTGCATGGTTTCTATGTTTGTTGCCAAGAGCCGACTGCGGTGGCGTCTGGTAGCTTAGTTCTGTAGCCTACTAGTAGTCCTTGACGGTGGCGATAGGCAGCAAAAGTAGGTACTATTTGAAAAATTCAAAAGTCTGCAGTCCTTACTTGAATTAAAAACAGGTAACACACACTAATACAGTCATCACAATTAACACCGGTTATCAGATAAATTCTACACACACCCAAAGTACACGGGGCTACATGACCGTGTTGTCGCATCCCCTAAACTTAAGAACCAACCATCTGATTGCAATGAAATTTAGGCGAGTTGTTGTGCACACTGCCGCAAAGGTTTCTGAATTACAAAAACCATTTGATAGTAGGTAGCATACGAGTAGTTTCAAGAAATGAGTGTGGATCAGCGAATCTCTTCAGGAGAGTTCCGTAAGCATTCGTATACAATTCCGCCAATTGTGATGAAACTTTGGCGAGTTGTTGTGCACACTCCCACCATTGTTTCTGAATAAGTACAGTACTACCTCGTTTATCCGGACCTCATTCAACCGG
The DNA here is from genome assembly GCA_946902985.2 of Meconema thalassinum. Classification (NCBI taxonomy): domain Eukaryota; kingdom Metazoa; phylum Arthropoda; class Insecta; order Orthoptera; family Tettigoniidae; genus Meconema; species Meconema thalassinum. The sequence continues at coordinate 414,683,071 of OX336390.1, read as the reverse complement.
ATGTCCGGATTATCCGGATCGGCCCGGAAAGAAAAATAAAAAAATTAACGTTGATAAAAATGTGTTTTCCTGATTACTACAGTGTCGCCATGAGGTTGTAGGGCGGGTTGTTGATGCGCTGGGAAGAGAAAGTGGGGGAGCAATGACCTCTGCACCGCCATCCCCCCACCACGGCACGGTGAGACGCGACAGTGACCTTGTCTACAATATTGTCTACGCCGGCGGGTAGTCTGTCACGTGCTAGCGACTGGAATACATCATTACCATATCGTGTTGTGCAGTGTTGTAGTTTCTTTACATTTTTGATCGGATACAGTTAATAGTACAGTATAATATTCTTGTGTTAGCGTGTGTGTGTGGAAATGGCGACGAAACGGAAACGTAATGTGCTTACAATGGCCCAAAAGTTAGACGCATTGAATCAAATAGACAGGGGCGAATCTTTAAATAAACTTGCTGCAGAACTCGGAGTGGGGACATCAACTGTGTCAGATTGGGGAAAAAAATCTGAAAAATATTGAAAACTTTTGCTTCAAAATGATCGCTAAAAACAGTTTAGAGGGTAGAGCAACTATAAAAAATGCGAAAAATGAATCGTTGGACGAGGCATTATTTATGTGGTTTAGTGTTCAGCAGACTTCTGTGCCACGCAATGAGTTTTTGAGCGTATCCTTGACAAAAGAATTCGTGCGGTTGCCAAAATCACAAGGAACCAAGCAGGCTTTGTGAAAAACTGCGGCACAACAGATGCAATCATCGCTGTACGGCAACTGGTTGAGAAATACTCCGAAAGAAATAAACCTTTGCATCTTGCTTTCCTCGACCTTGAGAAGGCTTTTGATCGGGTGCCACATGACCTAATCTGGTTAGCGCTCCGTCAACACGGCATCCCAGAACACCTTCTTAAATGGGTGCAGCTGCTTTACGCAGAACCAAGGAGCTATGTCCTAGCTGCCGCGGGAGCGTCTAATGACTTCCGCATCACCGTAGGTGTCCACCAGGGCTCCGCCTTATCACCACTGCTGTTCATTCTTGTGATGGACACTGTAACGTAGGACCTGCACCAGCCGCTACCATGGACACTTCTCTATGCAGATGACGTCATGTTGGCTGCTGAGACGAAGCTTGATCTCCAACGTCAAACACAAGATTGGTACAATCGACTTGCGCAATATGGTCTGCGCCTCAACAAGAAGAAGTCAGAATACTTGACATCCGATACACAAGAAGTGGGCACCATTACTGTTGACGGAGAAGATTTACCACGTGTAGCGAAATTTAAGTATCTTGGTTCCACTATCTCTGATGATGGGCGACTTACTGACGAGGTCAACACAAGGATACACGCAGCCTGGACGAAGTGGCGAATGACAACTGGCGTCACCTGTGACCGTAGGATGAATGACCATCTGAAATCTAAGATCTACCGGACTGTCATTCGTCCTGTCGCTCTCTACGGCACGGAGTGCTGGCCATCTACTAAGGAAGCAGAACGTCACCTATGTGTCATGGAGATGAAGATGCTTAGATGGTCAGCAGGTTTCACTAGGCTGGATCATATTTCAAATGATGCCATCAGAAATCGGTTTGGTGTTGCTCCAATCGGGGAAAATATGCAGGAAAACCGTCTGAGATGGTTTGGACATGTGCTGCGCGCAGAGGGCGACACAATGATAAAAGCAGCTTACACACTGGATGTGGCTGGAAAGAGGCCCAGAGGGTGACCAAGGCAACTGTGGGCCGATACACTGCACAATGATCTAAAGGCTGTCAATCTTCATCCAGACATGGCCCATGACCGAGGGAAATGGAGACTACGATCCCACATAGCGGACCCTGCCACAAGGTGGGACAAACGCTAAAGAAAAAGAAGAAGAAGAGTGTTCAGCAAGAACCGTGGTGTTCCGATTTCTGGACCGATTTTGGCTGAAAAAGTGGCAAGCCTAAACAAAATATTACCAAATCCTGATCCAAATTTTACAGCTAACCAGGGATGGCTAGAGCGGTTCAAAAATTGGCATGGCATTAGACAATTATCTGTGACTGGTGAAAGCCTGTCTAGTGATCAGGCGGCAAGTGAAAAGTTTAAGGTAACATTTCATCAAATTATTTCGTCTGAAAAACTTTCTCCGGACCAGATTTACAATGCGGACGAAACAGGATTGTTTTACCGTATTTTACCAAGCAAAACTTTAGCTTGTAAAACTGATGAGGCAGCCAAGAGCTACAAAAAGAGCAAGGATCGCCTAACTGCTATGGCTTGTAGCAATGCTTCTGGAAACCATAAAATTCCCCTAGTGATAATTGGCAAGGCAAAAAATCCTCGAGCACTTAAAAATGTATATCGTGCATCCTTGCCTGTGGTTTACCTAAATCAAAAAAGTGTGTGGATGGACAGCTTTATTTTTAAAAAGTGGTTCTTTGATAATGTCGTCCCAGATGTGAAAAAATTTCTCAAAGAAAAAAAAAAATTGCCAGAAAAAGCGATTTTGTTTCTTGACAATGCGCCATCTCATCCTGCAGAAGAAGATCTCATCAGTGGGGATATTAAAGTTGAATTTCTCCCCCCAAATGTGACTCCAATTTTGCAACCTATGGATCAGGGCGTGTTGGAAAATATCAAGCGTGTTTATCGTAGGGAACTTTTAAGCAAATTAATTGAAGAAGAAGGCGAACAAAGTGTGATTGATTTGTTAAAATCTATGAATGTCAAAGCCGTGATTTACACGATTGCAGACGCTTGGGATCATGTTCCAAGGCTCTACAAAAGTCTTGGAAAAAATTGTGACCAAATATATGCAATATAATTGATGAAATGAACCCTACAACTCCACTAATAAGTGAATTAAATGAAACCACTGTCACTTCAGAGCAATTGTTAGGCATGTTTGCAAGAATTGACGGTTGTTCCAATGTTGATATCAACGACGTCAATGATTGGTTGACAGACAACAACGAAGGAGGTTATGAAGTCATGACAGATAAAGAGATAATTGTAGCGTGTACATCTACGCAGGGAACAGACAACAGCGAGAGCGAGGAAGGGGGAGACAGCGCACGGCTGGAGATGACGCACGCGGAAGCGACGACACAGCTGGAGAACATCATGACGTACATGGAGCAACAGCAGGACACAACTCCAGCTGAACTAATGATGGTGAAACGTTTACGTGATCGTGCCGCATTGAAACGTCACACAAAATCAAAACAGAGGAAGATAAAGGACTTTTTTGTAAATAACAACTAAACCCTGTGTAAATTAAAAGTGTGTGTAAATAATTCAGGGGTGTAAATAAAACGTTTTTTTGTGATGTACAGAAGGGGCCAACAGTATTGTGTAAATTGAATGACTGTAAGTATTGTGTTTCTTCATGACCAAAAGGAAATAAGTGGTAAGTTATCATTTTATATTTTGTTTTATTTATCTTTCTATAATTCCGGATTATCCGGATTTTCGATTAACCGGATCACGTCCGGTCCCAGTTAGTCTGGATAAACGAGGTTGTACTGTAAATCCATTTTACATTAGATGGCGCACGAGTAGTTTCAACAAATGCTCACACGGTCAGCAGTATGTGGCATGCTCACGCGTCGGAAAGCCTTTGGATTTATTTATATACTCACCAGACAAAAAAAAAAAAACAAAGAATATTGTTTATCCAAGACACTTCAGTAAATGAAATTGCAATTTAAACACTTATTTTTATTCTTTCTTTGGCTGGCTGCGTGGCTCAGCGGTAATGTTCTCGCCTGCTGTGACCAAGGTTGCAGGATCGAATCCTGGCGCAGCCAGTTGACATTTGAGGGTTCACAAATGAGAGGGGGCTGTGTCAGTAGATTTACTGGCACGTTAAAGATCCCCTTCGGGCAAAAATTCCGTCACCCCGGCATCTCTAAAAGCCGCAGTTGTTAAAAGGCACATACAACGATAATGATGTTATTATCGTCCTTCCTGTCTTTGATTGGCATTGCAACTCATGCTGGGTATAGCTAGTAATATATACAATACAATCATCTTTCCTCATAATAACAAGAGACATAATGAGAGTAAAAATAAATTAAATTTGAGCTGTCTGCATGGCTAAAAAGGCCAAAAGCCAACGAACATTTCTAAAAAACATATTTTTATTTAAGAATTTGCATTCTGTCTGGCTATATTTCTCTCATCAGCTGTTTAATGTTTATTTTTGTCACCCCATGTGGTCTTTCTTACAGTACCTAATTTTAAGGAGAACAAGGTACTGGATGAAAATTACAAATTGCATGGGTCAAGCAAGGTCTGACAGTCTGGCCAGTCTCCTGAACACGCAAACCTATCAACAACGGGTATGAAGAGCTATATAGTTACAGTAAACAACAATACGTTATTATACACTTCTTGTAGAAAATCGTTGCCGTTTTGTCTCATGTTGATTGTGGAAGTGACGGCATGGGCTTGTGATGCCTGGTGCAGTGATCAGTATTGTGTTAACCACAGGCCACTCCGTGTTTTTTGGAGCATGATGCCCAATCAAAACTAATACTCCACGGCTCACCTGCAGTTTTACATGGCAAACATGAAACCTTCGTGAACTGACTAATGACAAAGCATCTTCTAGCAGATGTTTTTGATTTCAATGTTCTGATTGAGTGTCAAGTTATTTCAAAACAGGGAATAGGTTAGTGTTCAGTCCATGCTAGTGAGCAGATGAAAAATATGTGACGAAAAGATAAGATAGTTTACAGAGGGAGTAAAGCTGAAAATGATTAAGAAAGGACAAGTAGAGGGAAATTGTGCAATGGGCAGGAAATACGATGTATTGAGTAACAGTATCGGAAACATACGGAGGGTAAGAAGTGTATGATACTTTTGTACTGCATATACGGTTCAAGCACTGCATAATGTTTGTGTTCTTGCATCACAGGTAGCAACACAATGTCTTGCCATTATAACTAATGTGACTTGCAGACTGTTATGCATAATATTTTGTATATATTAGGGTATATGGTAATTAAAAATAACTATGAAAAATGTGACATTTTATTTACTTCAGTTCGCTTTACTTTTCTTTCCTGAAGGGAAATTACAATATCCGAGTGGGTCGCTCACACACTTGAATATGGTAATCTAGCGGTCAATATTGCATCATTTCTCTTCCTCCCTTCACAGAGATCATAAAACTACTCACCTTGGTTTAATACATCATCAATTTTCCGGTCCCTTGGATTTCCATGAAACCACCTTCTACTATATTCTTATACAGAATGTGAATGAAGGTTCTTTGAGAGACGTTTAAATAAGTGAAAAACAGTCAGAGAAATGTTGCCACCTGGAGCCAATGAGATGCATCACTTTATGACTGTACATTATAAGAAGAATGAAAGAGATATCTTACCTGCCTCAGTTACAATCTTGTGCGGACTCTCCTTCAATTTTTTGGGTTGTTTTCCAACACTTAATGTTCCACCATCTGGAGCATCTACCACTTGATCCGGCTCACATACAGTTGAATAGTCATGGAGCATAGCACTTAAGGCGTCTGAACTCAATACTTTCACGTTCTCTACCGAAGTGTTAGCTACACTACTATTCACTTTCTCGTCTAGAGACCCAGTCGTCCACAGATCTTCCTCATCGTTAAACAGCATACCTGTGGTTTTACGAATGTTTAATGTCCGTGGGGGTTCAGGCTTTGTTGCTGTTGGTGCCTGCATTGAGACACTTTCTGGCTTCAGGCTGGAGTCCTCCTTGAGAGTATCATTCATCACTCCCCTCTGGCTTTGCACAGAGCTAATATTGTTAATTTCTTTTCCACTTTCTACCGATTCTGCAACATCAGAATGAACTTTATTTCGGTTATTAGTCACTTGAGAAAATATATCACTTTCTTCAGAGGACGATTCTAACAAAGATGGTTTCGAGAGAGGGACTTTGGGCTTCTGGCTAATTGCTGGTTTATTACTAGTTTTACTTTCTAACTTGCCTTTATCTTCAACATTGTTTTGATCATCATCAAACAGAGAACTACTTTCATTATTTTCCTCAATATGAGCAATAGACTTTCGGTTCAAAGATCTACTAATATCTTTTGAATCTGGAATGGAGTTTATTTTATCACTATGAACACTATTACTGGATTCACTTAATGCAGGCTCATTTGCCCTTACATTATTATCACTAACTTTCGACACAGTAACCTGAAAAATATCAACAGCACCATCAGTTTCATCTGAAAATAAGTCATTTTTTAAAGCTTTATTAACAGAATTATCTGATTTATCTACAGCTACACCTCCTGTCCTTACTGGAACTGCAAAAATGTCATCACTAGGATCACTAAAGTCATCCAACAATCCGTGAGCAACCTTTTTGGTTCTTGAAATATTGTCATCAAATAATATGCTAGGTGTAATTTTTTCTTCAGGCACAAGTTTTGGAACAGAATTACCATTGTTCTTCATCCCACTGTCTGCACTAAATATATCAAACCCTGGGTCATCTTGCTGGGTAGCACCAAACAACAAGTTTTCATCATCAAATAGTCCTTTCTTCTGCAAGGGTTTCTTCTCTACTGCAGCCGCCAGTAAGTCTCCACTGCCCTGGGATCTCCTCGATCGGGAACTTGTAGAGCTAGTAGAGGAAAAGAGGAGTTCATCCTCTCCAGAATCTGAGTCATCAAACAACGAGACTGACTTCCTGTCTTTCACTCCCAAATTCAAAGGCTGTTTAGCTGCACCAGTACTGGGAAAAGACAAGTACATGTCAATTGTGTGTCAACAAATACTATGCACTAACTATAAGTGGAGAGCTAAGAAAGGTTGTGTGTAGGTATCTCATTCATCCCAGGTTGCCTGGGACATAAGGTTTTAACAATGGTGTCCCAGTATGCTGACAAACTTTTTGTTAATAGAAAAAACAGCATTAACAAGCTAAAAATGTGCAGTTTATTATAAAAACTGGAACACACTACAAATTTCAGGCGGCTTCGGTGGCGTAGTTGGTAGCATGGTGAGCTTCTATGCTCAAGATTGCGGGTTCAAACCAGGCTGAAGTCGTCCGATTTTTTTAAGAGCGTTAAAAATCCCTCAGTATGCCTTCCTTCGGAGGGGAAGTAAAGCAGGCGGGCCCACGCCATACATTTATGGTATGTAAAAGAACTTTCCACTAACTACAATTGTGTGAAGCTAAAATTTGTAGGTTAGATTTGATTAACGCTCCTATTAGTTCCAATGTTCGCCGCCAGGTGCTATCTAGTTGCCAAGATCACGGCTAGGTGTTGTTGACGGTACCAATTGCAGATACAGCCATCACAATTAACACCAGTTATCAGACAGATTCTACACACACCCTAAGTACACGGGGCTACATGACTGTGTTGTCACAGCCCCTAAACTGAGGAACCAACCAACTACAAGTTTCAATCCCTTTTTGGGGCCTTTCTCAGAGGCAGAACAATAAATTAATTTTCAAGAATAAAGGGTAAGTCACAACATAACAAAATTTATTTTGAAAACGGGTCAGGAAAAAATAAATAGAGAAGAGAATTCAATTGATAACTGCGTCAAATAGGGAATCAAAGACAGGTCTTCAAATCAGTTCATTAAGAACAATATCATTACTATACCTATTTTATTTTTAAAGGAATTTAATGTCTATGAATATATCAAATTTCCAACTACCAGTTAAACTTACCCCGTCTATTTCGATTTTTTAATAAAAATGTTACAACAAAGATGAACAATAATATTAAAACATTGAAACTGTGTATGTGTGGGTGTAACTTTGTCATAAACTATTCATACGCTTACTTTGTGTGTGCCTTAGAACTCTTGGCTGACTTTTCAAACAAGCTGTCATATCCATCCACATCATTAGACTTCTTTGTGGAAGATAACTGAGGCTGGAATAGTTCATCTTTGCTGTCAAACAAAGATATCTTCCCAGGTGCATTGATTTTACTGAAAAAATAAATCACAATTTTTAAGGAGCAATTCCTTTTCTAAATTTCCACACAACAGTAAGAACATGTTGGTGGTACCTTGCATCAAACGTTCCCATCCCAGTTTTCCCAATTCCACTGCTGGAATCTGTAGCAACCGGCATTGATCTTAAAGACTCTGCAGGAACATTGTCCGACAAGCCTGCAGACAGATGCACGACGGGAGAAAGCTTGTTGTCGAATAGTTTCACAGGCACACCACCAACAGGTATCTAGAAACGACAATCATCGGTCAAATCTTTCCACATCTTAGAAGTACTCCCTCCTAATTCAACAAAGAAACAACAACAATCAGTGATATCAATGTGTGTGTTAACTCAGGCACACCCCTAAAATAGGTTATATGATAAGTTAGTATTGTGTGTCACATTAGCCCCATAATGATAGGTTATAAAATAGTATTGTGCCCCACATTAGACCCATAATGATAGGTTACAAAATAGTATTGTGCCCCACATTAGCCCCATAATGATAGGTTATAAATACACTAGTGTCCAAAAGTTCTGATAGCTGAGGCACACCTTTGACAACAACTAACAAAACTTGGCAATGTCTTCCACAACAAAATATGGTATGCTGTTAATACGGTGTAAGGTTACCCCATACCTGCCAACTTTCAAAAAGGGCTTTCAGTAAAACTCGTGCGCGCCAAAAAATCTAACAAATTTTGACATACCCCAGATTGAAACAATAATCCTCATGGGCTACAAAATACAGTCATTAATGCTTTATACAGGATATTTCAATGAAATCTTATCTTTTTACATCATACGCCAATTATTTGTCGACGAGCATGACCGTCAAGAAGCAGGTGTGATGAATTTTGGTTTGGAGCCTAGATATAACAGGGCGTCCTTGAAATAATATACCTACGTAATACACTCATTACTCACTGGAAATTACTTGCACTTTTAAATTCATAGCTGAGGCTTTTTTAGCTTCCTGCAAAAAGTGTGGAGAAAAGGTGCTGGCATAACAGGGGCTAGAACTCCTGGTCTTCAAAATAGAAAAAGACTTCAGAGGTTCATTCGACATGACAAAGTTCATGTATTTTCTTCATTTCGGAAAATTAAGAGTTCAATAGCATTAATATAAAACACTACAGTAACCGATGACATAATAAGGGTATGATTTAAGAGCTAAAGTTGTGGCTTGCTTTGCTTTCTTCAGAAAGTCAATAGAATATGTGCTTGTATAACATGCTTCAGAACTTCTGGTCTTCAAAATAGAAATGCCTTCTAGAGTTCCATTAGACATCGATGACCTGAACACCTGTTCTTCTTAATCAGGCTAAAAATTAGTTTACATTCTGTCTTCGCAGTCAAGAACGGAGAAATATCGAGATGTTACACGATCGTCGCTGGTCTTAGCCGTTTGAAGAGATTCCCTTCATGATAGAACACTGAGAAAAATCGCGATTTACCTAATCGGAGTCACTTGTAGTCGTTCGACTGGATTTCCATTGTCCTTGAGATCGGGCACGGGAAAATGTAGCATTTACACAATCGGCACCGCTTGCTGTCCGTTTGACAAGAATCCAGTTGTCTCGTCATCGAATGCGGAGAAATATCGCGATGTATCGCAACCGCTGCCACTCTCGGCCGATTTACGAGATTCACGTTGTCCTCGCGGTTGGACACAGAGAATGCAATAATATGCAATGAGCGCCGCACCCCGCCGTTCAACGATTGTCTGCCTGTCTATCTGTCCTGGCAGAATGGCGGAGACAGGCTCTAGATTGGGTATGGTTAAAATTTACGAGCAGTTATGATGATAATTGTTGTTTTAAGAGGCCTAACATCTAGGTTATCGGCCCCTAATGATCTGGGTGATAGCGAAAATGAGAATGAAATGGAAACCAGAACGAAAATTATGTGAGGTGGAAAATGCGTACAAAGAGAAACTCAGATGGAAACAACTCACAATATGGTCTTACAAAAGGGAATTTAGAACGAAAAGATTCACAAAAAGAATAGATTGAAAAAAAACACAAGACGTAGGCTAGATTCAAAATACGTACATAATGCAATGTAACGTCGAAATACTTACAAAAAGCAACTGAAATTCAAAATACTTACAAAATGCAAATGAGATCGAAAATACGTACAAAATGCGATTGAGGTTCAAAATACTTACAAAATGCAATTGAAATTGAAAATACACAATGCAATTCAGATTGAAATAGGCCCTATCCCAGTTCCAATCCAAATTATTCACTAAGTGCAATTGAAATTCAAAATACTTACAAAATGCAATTGAAATTGAAAATGCTTACAAAATGCACGGTAGATTCAAACGACTCATGTGGATTGACAATACCTACAAAATGCAATTCGGATTGAAAATACTTGACAAAATGTAATTTAGATTCAAAATACCCACAAAATGCAAATTTAGAATCAAAGTATGTGCAAAATGCCCACCAAACAAAATGCAATTTAGATTCAAAATTCGTGCGAAATGCGGTTTTGGTTGAAAATACTTACAAAATGCAATCGAAATTCAAAATACTCACTAAAAGGCCCGTCTACCTGCATTGAAAGACTTACTAAAAAGCAATTTAGATTGTCAATCTTTACAAAATGCAATTGAGGTTGAAAACAATCGCAAGAAGCAATTTAGATCGAAAAAACGTACAAAATGCAACGTAGATCAAAAATGCCTTAAAAATCGCTAAAAGGGAATTTAGATACACGGTGAACCAAGTAACAAAAACAGTGCGGGAATCTTAAAGAGAAAAGGAAATAGAAGGAAAAGGGGAGAGGAGAGGAGAGGGTCTGCCCCAAAGGTAAGGGACAAAAGTGGAAAACGGACCCAGCTCAGGAATCCCTCGGGGTCTCCAACTCCCGAAGTCACCAGCCGTGAGCCCCTGAGGGTGTAGCATTATCTAGGGTGCACCAGAAGTGGTGGGGCTACATACACCCTGCCTCCTTAAGGGCTTTGAGCACAAGGCAGGAGGTAAAAGGAAAAGAAAAAGAAGGCTGACCCCTCACAGAAGGAGGGTATCAGGAAAGATGAGACAAGGGCCAATTAAGGCGGAAAAGTGAAAGACTCCCTAGGCCTCGGATAACCTAATACTGTTGGGGTCGGAAGAGAACAAGAGTTGACCAAGGGAGGTCGACAGGAAAGAAGACGGAGAGGAGCCAGGCACAAGTAAGTGGAAGCAATGCCGGACTCAGCTGGGGTCCCGTGGTCGCCAACCCACGTCCCACTAGATGTGAGCCCTGAGGGGAGAGCAGTTATGGACATGTTGTATAGTCAGCGCTGTGATTCCCGCTGCCCCTATGCTGCAGTTGGGGTGTTCACGGTGGATCACGAGGAGAAATGAGTATCGCTATGCTACATAGTCATTTCTAAGTAGGTTGATGCACTTCTCGCTCCCCGCACACTTGGGAAAAGTGGCGAGTAGATTTTGGAATATTTTGTGATGGGTGCCCAATCACCTTTGATAGGATTCCCGTAGTACTCGTGATCACAAGTTCGCGATCGGGCACGGGTTTTATGATTTTACACAACTGTCTGTAGGACGAGATTCCCCCAAGCAAGTTGTGCGGTCAGTCGACCGTCTTGAGGATGCGATTCTAGAGGACGAACGTTCGAAGAAAGTATCGAATTATTCTGAAAGGATTGCACGAATAATACAAGAGGGCATATTTTCTTTCGAATTCGATTCACAAATTACACAAGTTTTCGAGATAACCGGTTAGATTCTATATCCGATGGAACCAAAGTTCGAAGGAAAAATCGACACATAACAGAATTTTGAATTAACCATACTGGATGTCGCAAATTTTAGAGACGGATAGATTTTTAAAATAACTGAAGACCCAAAGAAAAAACGGAGTAAGTCCATTTTTTCAGAAATGAGTTTATGGCGCATTCTGGTGGCCAGCCATCGTGGCTACAGATCAGTTGAAATTAATTACAAATAAAGTGGAATGTCACAGAGATAGAGGTTTTTATTTCTAGTAGAACCTGAGAGAACGTCCCATATCCTCTCACTTCTTCATAATACAACCTTAGTTATTTGTATCAAGTTACATGTAATTCCTTTATAAGAAATAAATTTGACCAAAAAAACCTACGGTACATTGCTTACCCTCAATTGGGATGTTTAAAGTATTTCTTTTTAGTGTTGAAAGTTTAAAATAATTCCTGAAAAATTTACAGAATGTTGACTTATCCTGTTTTTCCTGTAGAGTTTTCAAATGTATTTCGAAGCTTTTTCGTGATATAATTTTACAAGATTACAATATTAAATTATTTTGCGTTATTTCTGGACTTATATTACAGATAATCTCCAAATTTAGAGGTCAATAGCAGAAATGAGAAGTTCATGTTGAGTTTTGAAAGTTTTCGGGAATAAAAGTGCCGCGAAAAATCAGGTTTCCTAATAATAAAGAAAAATATTTCACACTAAACTAAAAACTCTTGTCAATGCACAAAACATACGTAGATCCAATGTTTACCAGTCAAGGTATTCTCAGTATTCATTTCCTTGAGGGTGGGCACGGGGATATATAGCTTATGCAATCGGCGCGAGTTTAACCGATTTAGACCGAACTCAGCGAATTTTTGTTACCTCCAAATAACCAGACAAAAATTAGCTACTTTTAGTTACCGGTAGACACCCCGATAATTCCCATGATATTCTGTAACTACAACACGACCTACGCTTTGTAATTCGTGATGAAGAAGAAAAGAACTATTTTTTATACAGAACGGTAAATGTTATCGAACTAATCAACGCATTAAAGAACAAGTAAACGGTTATCCAAGATCATTCATTCAACACAAACAAATTGATATCGATCGATTAAGATTCAGGCAAATCAGGACGCATCTCGTATTCCCAGTCGAAGACTGAAACGATCTGGTGAATATAGTTCACGATGTATCGAATGTGCGCTGGTCACAGAATATTTATCGGCGGCATGTGAAAGCTTGTACAGGCGTGAATTTTAAAAAGATCTTGGTACGTAAATCTGTAAAATATTATAAGTCATCCGTAAAACCGTAAATCACACTGCCTTTCCATAAATTTTACGGAAAAAACGCAAAAGTTGGCAGGTGCTTCGCAGCGGCGTGGCATGCTCTCTATCAGATGGTCCAAGAGCTCTTGTGGCAGTCTATACTCTGTTTCTTTTGATTTGCTGCAGCAAAGATACGGTAACCCTAAGCTTCGTATCCACAGGCACATTGCTGCCCTGTTGAACCTTCCTTCTTACCGTACTGATAATCTTTCTTCTCTACGCCATTTAGGAGACCCTGTTGAGCTCCATGTGCGTGCACTATAGCTCATAAAGCAACCAGTCGAACATTGGAATTATTTTTGATATATCTTACAACTTCCAGGTTCGACTCCCAAACTTTAAAGGCATGGGAATCAGATTTAATAGACCAACCCGATCCCACATTTCACACTTTGGTTACCTTCATAAAGAATCGTTGTCAGGTACTTTCCGCTGTTTCTCAACAAGCCGAACTTCCTAGTTCTAGCAAAGGTGCAGTCAGCAAGACTACCCTTAACAAGAAATCTTCACGCTCTCAAGTATTTTCAGTTCAAAGTACTTTACAAACCTGCTTTCTTTGCAATAATTTGCATCCTCTATATGCTTGTTGTTCTTTCAAATCTATGTCAGTCGATGACCGTTGGAAAGTTGTAACTCAACACAAATGTTGTTTTATTTGTCTTTCGGACAAGCATGCGGTATCCAACTGTTCTTCTAAAGGTGTCTGCATACATTGTAAATTACGTCACCACTCCTCATTACACCGGTTTGAAAAACCTAAACTTAAGCATCCTCAAAATAAACCTTTGGAGAGCATTGATTCTTCAATCTCTCAAAATAACGTAGCGTCCAGCAGCAAGTCTTACCTTACCTCTGCCACTCATTCTGACACGAGCGCTCAGTCCTATAGTCAGACTACTAATTCATGGCGCAGTACTCAGATTTTGTTATCTACCGTGCGACTTTAGGTCCAAGATTCTAAGGGCAATTGGCATTCCGCTCGAGCTCTTCTCGACAATGCTGCCACCCACGATTTCATAACCTCTTCTTTGGTTAAGAAATTAAATCTAAAACCTCATACCACTTCTATAGAGATATCTGGTATTAACAACAGTAAATCTACTTCTTTGCAATTTGTAAAGCTTAACATTAAGGACTCAGTACAATCGGGTACAAACCTTCGTTTGAATTGTTTGTCTATCCCCGTTATTGGAGCTCCGACTCCCAGTCATTCTTTTTCAATTTACACTTGGCACTTTCCTTTTGATTTGAAATTAGCAGATCCCTACTTTCATCAGAGTGCTCCAGTTGATATTTTGCTAGGTGCTAATGTATTTTGGCAAAATTTGCTCCTTCTAGAGTCAATATTACCTCTAGCATCCACGCCCACCACACCAAGTTTGGTTGGCTAGTCACAGGTCATATCCCGCTTGCCACTGGGCAGTTGCTTCACAATGTCATTTAACTCACACTGAATTGAACAACAATTTAGAGAAATTTTGGAAATTTTGATTCCACACCTTTGTCTTCTACAGAAGATGACTTTTGTGAACAACTTTATCTCGCAACCATCACTCGCAACTCAGATGGTATATTTGTTGTCACTATGCCTCGAATTCCTTCCCTCCCGTTTTGGTAAATTCGCACCCTCGTGCTCTTAAGGCTTTGTTTGCTGTTGAAAATCAGTTAAAGCAAGATTCTTCAGCCAAGGCTCAATGCATAGAATTCATGGAAGACTACGAAGCCTCTGGTCACATGGAAGTTCTTAACAAACAAACCCTTTTTGACGATAGTGTTTATTTAAATCACCCTGTGTGGAAAAATCCTTCCACTAGGGAACACATTCGAGTTGTTTTCAATGGTTCTGCCCCTGACTCTAATGGCATTTCTTTAAACGATACCTTACTAACAGGTCCAGCAATTCAGTCTGATCTTTCTTCTGTTTTACTCAACTTTCGCTTATTTCCTGTTGGCGTCATAGCCGATATCAAGCAGATGTATAGGCAAATCTTGATTGATTCTGAACAACAAAATTTGCAACAAATCCTGTGGCGTGATAGCCCTTCAAAACCCATCGAAATCTTTAAATTAAGAACTGTTACATGGTCTGAAAACATCTGCTTTCTTGGCCGTACACACACTAAAGCATCTCGCTGAACAAGATTCGAATCTCTTTTCCTCTGATATTTCTGATCTTCTAAAAAAAAATCCTTCTTTGTGGATGATTTTCTTCATTCTTTTAATTCCCCTTCTGAAGCACTTGAGCACTCACATGATCTCCAAGCATTGCTTCATAGAGGAGGTTTTTTCCTTCATAAATGGAATTCTAATTCCCAGGATGTGCTAACTCAGCTTCTATCTAATGGCAACGCTGACACGCCTGTCGAGCTGTTACCCACCGAAAATTCCACTGAAGTTTTGGGACTACACTGGTATCTCATTTCGGATTCCTTTTTCTATCAGTTAACTTGTCTACTTCTCTTCCTCAAACGAAGCGACAAGTTCTTTCAGAAATCGCCAAAATCTATGACCCTCTTCAGTTCATAGCTCCTATCATAGTTAGAGCCAAAATGTTCATGCAAGTATTATAGTCTCTAAAAACCAATTGGGATGATTCTATCCCTCCTTCTCTTTTGGAGAGATGGCTTCCCTTTCGTACTCATCTTCTTGATCTGTATATTATAGACATCCCCAGGGTTCTAATCCCTACTTCTTTCTCTTCTAATTTAGAGCTGCATCTGTTTGCAGATAGCTCCCTTAAGGCATACGGATGCTGCGCCTATGTTGTAAGTCGTGGTACTCCTTCATTTTCTAATTTAATTTGTACCAAATCAAAGGTAGCCCCTTTGAAAACCATTTCTTTGCCTCGCTTAGAATTATTCGCCGCCCTTCTCGCAGCTGAATTGTCTAAAAAACTTATCTCTAATCTTAATTGTCATTTCAGTCACATATATTACTGGAGTGACTCTGCCATCACTTTAGCTTGGATCACAAAACCACCTCCTCATTGGCAATCCTTCGTCGCCAACAGAGTGGAAAAATCCAAACTCTTTCTAATTCCTCTCAATAGAAACGTGTCTCTGGTAAGGAAAACACAGCTGACATCATCTCTCGTGGATGTCTTCCACAACAGCTAGATAAATCTTGTCTCTACTGGCATGGTCCAAATTGGTTGTTACAAGAACCCTCCTTTCGGCCAGCCTTTTCTTCTTCTACTTTAACGAATGTTCCTGAAACTCGTAAGGTCGCTTCTTCTTTTGTAACTAATGCTACCCCTTCATTGCTTAGGGGCGTGGTGGCTCAGCGGTCTAGCTGTATGCCTCTCACCAAGGCGGACCGGGTTCGATTCCCGGCCAATGCATGTGAGATTTTCGATGTGAAATGTCATGTCCTGTGGTTCGGATTCCACGTAAAACGGAGGTCCCGTGGCTTATGATCGCGAGATTAACGGTCACGTTAAACTACAATTTACCTTTTTTACCTTCATTGCTTGAGAGGTATTCCTCCTTTCAAAAGCTAATTTGCATTGTAGCTTAATTGCTTCAATGGAAATTCTGTGTGTTAGAAAAGCCTTTGCTTCCACAAGCTTTTCTTTCTACTTTTGAATTGCAATCCGCTACAACCAAATTTTTATTGCTTACTCAGCATTAATTTTTTTCTGAAGAAATTAATTCTCTATCCAAGGGTCTACCCCTCAGAAAACGGAACAGACTATTTGCTCTATGCCCCTTTCTTGATAATAAGGGATTATTGAGAGTAGGTGGTAGGCTATCTTTTTCCGATTGTTCTGAAGATAAGAAGCACCCCATAATTCTTCCTTCTAAGCATCACGTTACCAAACTTATAATTCGTCAGTTTCACTACCAACACTTACACATTGGTACTCACACTCTCTTATGTTTGATTCGTGAGCAGTACTGGCCCATCAATGGCATGCACAAAGTCATTTCCATTGTAAGAAAGTGTATTCCTTGCTTTAAAGCCAAACCTAAGTTTCCTCAACAACTTATGGTTGATCTTCCTTCATTTCGTTCTGCTCCTAGCAGACCTTTTCTTCTTACTGGTACCGATTATGCGGGTCCATTCATATACCAAACTAACAGCCTCAAAGCCAAACATAAAATTCTTGGCAAGTTACACATTGCACTCTTTGTGTGCATGATTACTGGTGCTATTCACCTGGAATTGGTCACCAATGCTTCTACTTCCTATTTTCTCTCTGCTTTTTCTCGATTTATTGCGAGAAGAGGCATTCCTTCCGAAGTTCTTTCTGACAACGCCAGAAATTTTCTTGGTGCTTCTGAGCAATGGAAAAAGGCTCTCTGTTCTCATTCTGCCAAAGAACAAATTTCTAACTATGCTCATTTAAAAAAGTTTAAATGGCACTTCATTCCCCCATACGCTCCACATCATGGTGGAAGATGGGAAGCTTACGTTAAGTTGACCAAAACTCATCTAAAGAAAACCATAGAAAATTCTATCCTATCTTTCGAAGAGTTCAATTGCCTTGTGATTCTCATTGAGGGCACTGTCAATTCCCGTCCCTTGTCTCCTTTGTCTAACGACCCTTCCGATTTACTTCCATTGTCTCCTGGTCATTTTTTTGATAGGTAGCTCATTGAATGCTCCGCCACCTCTCATCGACCGTAAGCTTGACCTTTCTTTGCCCATTCTTGGGAAAAGAGTCGAAGCTTTAAGAAACAAATTTTGGAAACGGTGGAGACTGGAGTATTTGAACTCGCTTCAGAGGAGAGGGAAGTGGCAGCTCGCTCACCCAAATCTGAAGGAGGGAGACTTGATTCTCTTACGAGATTCTAGTCCTCCTCTTGTTTGGCACACCGGTAGAGTAGAGAAATGCTACACCTGTCGTGGCAATAGGGTAAGAGTGGTAAAAATAATTACTTCTGGACATTGTATTCGTCCAATTTCTTGTGTTTCTCCCTTGCCACTCTAGTCCTGTTTCTTTTGTGTATTGCTCTTGTTTTTCTTCTTGTTGCCCCTCTGGCAGTATGTTCGCATTTGCGAATAAATTAATTCATTAATTTTTCAAGTTTGTAAGCCTCCGTGGCTTAGGTGGCTGCACGCCGGCCTCTCACCCCTGGGTCCGTGGTTCAAATCCCGGTCACTCCATGGGAGATCTGTGCTGGACAAAACGGAGGCAGACAGGTTTTTCTCCGGGTACTCCGGTTTTCCCTGTCAAAAATTCCATTCCAGCAACACTCTCCACTATCATTTCATTTCATCTCATCTGTCATTCATTTAATCATTGCCCCAGAGGAGTGTGTCAGGCTTCGTCAGCCGGCACAGTTCATATCCTCGCCGCTATAGTCCGGGACAGCTTAAATAAGTTACTAGATCAAAACAGGGTAGCCAACATTAACAGCCGTCCCCTATACCTACGTAAATGTTGGTTTATGCTTGAATTTCTTGAAGTTAAGTTGTTTTCATGTGCCAGCACATTGTCGCCAACCCTGCTTAAAATCTCGCCATCTCCCAAGACCATAATACCACCAAAATTTCTTAACACACAGTTGCCGACATTTTTCTCCCAGAATGCATTTTTCACACATTCTCCCAACATAATAATTACGACTTTCACTAATGACTATTATCAGAATAATTTCACAGTTTTCTTTGGAATTTCAAGTCTAATGAAGTTAAAACAAGTTGTAGAAGTTAAGTACTTCTAATATACATTGATTAAAACAGTTTTTACAGTTATTATAGACTCTTGATTATGAAATATGTGCGTGTTCATACCCACTCGTCTGAGATGTTTGCAAGCTTTTATTTAATTAATTTTTGGATAAATTCTTATTTAGATTTCATCATGACGCCTAAAAAACACGAGAACAAGATTGGAGAAACTCTACGAAGATCACTGGTGAATCAACTACGTTTTGAGTAAGTAGCGTAGACCCTACCTACATAATTTAAAGTACAAAGTTATTTAATCGTTTTATTTATTTTTATATTCAGTCCGAGAACAAATAATGTAATAAAGAACCTTAATGGTCTTTGGAAATTTTGAAATAGTCTTCTGACTGCATTTTTCGTATAATAAAAACCAAACATAACCTAAAATATAGCCTATGTAAGTTCATTCCCAGGAACATATTCTTAGGATCAATTCGCCTTCTAATATTGTGATGTATCTTATTCTCGACTTCCAAGTGCCGTCAGCCATAATATTATAATACATTGCATATGTTACTCGTAAGCTTGAAAGTAGTAGTGTGAACGTATTGGTGATTATTTATGTAGTTGGCTACTGACCAATAGCCTACTTAGTATTAGGCAGATAAAATATTTATATTAGGCCTATTTTTATTTGTTTCAGTCATGATTGCGACAGATTAGTGTGGAAGCCTTCAACGAACTTCAAGGGTTGTGCAACATGAATCAATCATCATTCTGAAGAGCCAAATACTCACATGCGCACGGTATATGCACTGCGCTTGAGTCACAGATGCACAATTTTCAGAGAATACCAACAATATCTCTTGGCTCTCTTCTAGTTCTCGACATAAGTTACTGTACCACTGAATGTCTGGGTGAAAATTACTGATGTACTTAAGTTGGTGAGACAAAGTCATTGTTCGCTACTTGGTTAGATGACACAGTTCGGGCGAAGCCACTGGTTGCAATACGTCATAACGAATAGAATAAAAAGTGTGATCTCTTCTTCCTCAATAGCATGTAATGAATACGGATCGGGTTGGCACTCGCCGCTACGCAGCGCTACAGTCGACTTGAGATTGTTGATTTCCACGTATGTTTATGTGTGATATATTAAGTATTTAATCGGTCGGAGTGTTTTGGTGGTGTTCTGTGCAAACGTGTATTGATATACAAGTGCTTACACTATTACTTCATAGTATTAATACCTGAAATGCTATTGTAGGAAGCATTAACTGAAATGGAATTTAATTTCTTGTCGTGTGTTGACGTTATCTTTTTGTGTTAATTTTATTGTTATTTAATGTAAGTAAACAGCAGTTTTGCCCTTACATTTTCATGAGTGCTTAATGTGAGTAGTGAAGATGCCTTGCTGTTTTGTACCAGGATGCAGCTCTAGCTATGGGGACTGTAAAGAGGTCAGACGGTTTTTCAAACCTCCTAAAAGGAACGTTTTATCAAGTGCAAAGTGCAAGTGAAAAGTCCTACAACTGTGATGCTCACTTTTCAGAAGATTTAATTGTTAAATTTGACAAATTTGTGATAGAAGGGAAGGAAGTAGTACTTCTCCCAAGAACCAACTGGCGATTGAAAGACTATTCTGTTCCACATATATTTCCTAATTTGTATTTGTTCAGTATGGTGTAAATAAAATGCTCTTGATGCCATTAAAGACTACTTCTGTGAAGAAAGGGATGAGAATAAAAAGAAAATGAGTTTAAAAACATATCTACCGTAATGCTGGAGGAGGCGTGATCAGTTCTAGGCAATAGCCTACTCGAAGAAGGAAGGAAGATTGTAGTTTTACGTGACCGTGAATCTTGTGATTATGAGCCACGGGACCTCCTTTTTACGTGGAATCCGAACCACAGGACATGGCATTTCACATCGAAAATCTCACATGCATGGACCGGGAATCGAACCCGGACCGCCTTGGTGAGAGGCATACAGCACTCGAAGAAGGGGTCATGACTGTGCCTTCTATGTCTGTTAAATGTTAAGTACTTCTGAAATGATGGTAGTTTATTGAGTTTGGTGTTTGTGGAGTAAAATTTAGGGGTATAATTGATTTTTGTAATATTCTGAGGTAAAGTTGAAGGAGCCGTGATCAGGTTTAGGCATTAGCCTACTCTATGAAGGGGTCATGACTATGCCTTCTATGTCTGTTTAATGTTAAGTTCTTCTGAAATGATGGTAGTTTACTGATTTTGGTGTTTGTGGAGTGAAATTTATGGTTATTATTGAATTTTATAGTAATCAACGGTAAAGTTGAAAGTTGCGTTCATACAGTTTTTTTTTTGGCTGTGTTGCAAGTCTGTTAAGGGAATGTAAAATGTGTAACAATGTGAAGAAATCCTTTCTGATAACGAGGTTAATTTTTCCGTTCTTTTTTTTTTATCTACCGATAGCTGGCAAAACTAATTGCATTTTGAACTTGCTCTCTGTCTTCGCTTATTGTCGAAACTGGACTATTACAGGAGACGCCTTAATAAATTATAATTGGGCACAGTAAAGTAAGTGGAGATGTCGAACTTATTAGTGCCTATGAGGATATCTTGCGGTGTTTTAACAAGTAAAACAGGTCGCAAGATTTTAAAAGTCTCGTAAGCACCAATGCTAACTTACATCACAGATCGGAGCCAGCGCTGCGCTGCGGCGGATCAGGCGTACTAGGCCAGTGATATCACTTCTTATTCTATTCGTTATGAATACGTTATAAATATTGCTCGCAACTATAGCCTAGGCTACTTGTATTGTTAATTCTGAATGAAAGTAGAACGAGGCTTATACACTTGCATTGGACATGAATGTGACTTTTACATACCTTGTGTCCTTGTTTCATGTTCTGGGCGATATTACATATTGAAATTAGGAATCCTGGTCACTACTGCACTTCATATATGTGCATAAGTACATAAATATGCGTTTTTATTTATTGCTCTTTAAAAACGGCTGCCATGTTCCAACAGCGCTTGCATCTCGTTCAGCTGTCAACAAGGCGCACTCTAGCGGCACACACCGATGCGCACACATTGTTGCCAACATGTGGGATACAAAATCCGCTTCCTTTGGTCATAAATGAATATTTTTTCTAAAATAACCTACCTCGAGAACAGTGCAAACCGCATCAAAATCCATCCAGTGGTTCTCGAGATTACCCGCTTCCTTCAGTTCAATGGCTTATCCGCCGCAGTGTCAGAACACACCTCTGAAAAATACAGCTCTAGAATCGGCGACTGTCTGGACGAAACCATTGGCCGCTACTATGCCAGGTGACTGTGCGGATGAAAATTACTGCTTTTAATACAAGCAAGGGGGTCTGGGTATAAGCCCCAGGTTAGGTTTGTATGTAAAGCCTCATTCTGGGTTCACCACGCTCGAACTAATTGCATGAATCTTTATTTCATGGCTTGGTTTAGTTTTCAAAAAAAAAAAATGTATTGTCCGTTGAGCCATTATATATTTAAACACAAATTGTGCTAAATGTTCCGGCATAACTCAACAAAATGACAGTGTTTCGCCCCGGTGTGCGATTGGGCTCTTCAATTGGTTAAAGCACACCTCACCAAGACACTGTCTAGTACACACTGGGAAAGCCATTGCAAGACGTATTTGATACATGTGTATCCACGTCACGAGCAAAGCCAGTGCACTATGGGAGTCGAAACTCCACTCCAAAGCAATTATAACCTTACCTTGGCTCGTGACGTGGATACACATGTATCAAATACGTCTTGCAATGGCCTTTCCAGTGTGTACTAGACAGTGTCTTGGTGAGGTGTGCTTTAACCAACTGAAGAGCCCAATCGCACACCGGGGCGAAACACTGTCATTTTGTTGAGTTATGCCGGAACATTTAGCACAATTTGTGTTTAAATATATAATGGCTCAACGGACAATACATATTTTTTTTTTTTTTTGAAAATATATATTCAATGCCAAGGTAAGGTTATAATTGCTTTGGAGTGGAGTTTCGACTCCCATAGTGCACTGGCTTTGCTCGTGACGTGGATACACATGTA
Organism: Meconema thalassinum; assembly: GCA_946902985.2. NCBI lineage: Eukaryota > Metazoa > Arthropoda > Insecta > Orthoptera > Tettigoniidae > Meconema > Meconema thalassinum. The sequence continues at coordinate 414,660,379 of OX336390.1, read as the reverse complement.
TCAAATACGTCTTGCAATGGCCTTCCCAGTGTGTACTAGACAGTGTCTTGGTGAGGTGTGCTTTAACCAACTGAAGAGCCCAATTGCACACCGGGGCGAAACACTGTCATTTTGTTGAGTTATGCCGGAACATTTAGCACAATTTGTGTTTAAATATTGGTTTCGTTTATCGAAAAGTGCTGTGATGGTTGACCAATGTTAGTTTGATAGGCCATACAAACACCACCCCTGGTATTTGTCACGCACAGCGGGGATAGACACGCATCAATAATTTTCATCCAAACCAATGGCTTGTGCCTAGACCAATAATTTTTAGGCTGTGAGGCGCTGGTTTTGCCGATTAGTTAGAAAAATATGAAATCCTTGCGATCAGCGTTCATTACAGTGGTAAATACGGTTCTACATACAAACCAAACCTAACCTGGGGCTTACGCCCAGACCCTCTTCCTTGTAGTGCAATCAGTAATTTTCGTCCAGACAGTCGTCTAACCAAGTAGCGACCACATAATTGCAACTTTACATGTGTCGTCGAATGTAGGCCTATTTTGTATCGGATATGTTGGTAACTAATGACGTCAATGTGATTGCTGCGGCAGTTTCACATACTAAATATGCTGTCGAACATGGCTGCGGATGTTAAATATACAATAAATAAAAACACATATTTAAGTGATTCAGCACATATATCCGGTGCAGAAGTGATCAAGGTTAGTAGTTACAATTGATAATGTCCCCCCCACCAAAAGATGAAATAAGGTATGAAAATGATATATTATCAAAGTGAAAGCGAAAAGGAAAAGAGCGATACGTGGTACAGAATTAATCTGAAATTTCCCTACAGTATATAAGTTGTGTTGTAAAGGGAAAGCGGGTGGATGGGTTACAGACAGCAAAGGAGAAAACATCTATTAGGACATCATTTCCACAATTATTATTCATTTTTACACAAGGTATTTAGGCTAATTTAATTATTCTACTTGGTTCATCACTCCTGAAGTATTACCTCTATTACGGTACGTATGTCGTTTTGCCTTGAACATTTTTGCTTGAAGACTGGCTATTATTTTATGTAATTTCTTAATTTATTCCTCTAATATGTATCGGTTTTCCAATATTTGCATTATTCATGTAAATTTTAGATGGTTGGCTACAGAAAATACTGAAACCTGTTTTACAAAACGCTTTAACTCACAAATTTCGTTACATTTTGCAAATCTTACAATTTTCTTTTTTTTAGTAATGTTCTTTTTGGCTGTTTTTTTTTTTTTTTCAAACAAAACAGTGTTGATGTTTGCACTGCACAACACCACTGGTCACTAAAAGCAAGTGTTTCCACCCTTAGCGTCTATGACAGCTTGTAAACGCTCAGGCATACTGTTCACAACTCGTTGAATGACATTTGCCGGGATGCGACCCCATTCCTCCAGCAGCGATGTTCTCAGTTGTGCCAAGGTGGTGGGGTCACACTGTCTGGCGTTCCTTCCAAGCATATCTCGTACATGTTCGATGGGGTTTAAGTCAGGACTACGAGCTGGCCAGTCCAGGGTTTGAATCCCCACTTCCTGCAGATATTATACAACACAGCGAGCAGGATGAGGGCATGAAAAGCTTTTAAAATGTCATTACATCTTTTTCATGGCTAATTTTATAATATTTATATTACATTTTTAACTGTTTCACTTTTTTTGCCGGTCAGTGTATTACTCTAACGATAAAGCTTGCCTTTCAACGCGTATATTTAACTAGTCAATTTGTCAGTGAAATCGGTGAATTTCTGCAAGTGGCTTGTAATGTGCCAGGTGACGAGGTCAGGAGAGTATTCTACCAACCATCTCGCGCTGTGCGGCTAGCATTATTTGGCAGTTGGTCCAGGTTCGATTTCCGGCTCTGCCAAGAAATTTTAATTTTGGTCTGAGGGATGGAACAAGGCACACTAAGCCTCGCGAGGCAGAACTGAGAGGAGGAGGGTTCAATTCCCATCTTAACCATCTTGGAAGTGGTTTCCGCACGTCTACTCCAGGCAAATGCCGGGATGGTTCCTAATTTAAGGCCATGGCCGCCTCGTTCCCAATCCTCATCTGAATAATAAATGCACACACTAATACAGCCATCACAATAACACAGGTTATCAGACAAATTCCACATGCCCAAGTACACAGATCTACATGACCATGATGTCGCAAAGCCCCAAAATCAACCAACAACTGCTGCTTTCTACCATTCCAAGAAGAAATCTTAGAGTTGCCATTACAGTCCTAAGCCCCTAAAATCCACGACTAGTTCGAATGGTTTTAGGCCTAAACATTGGATCAACCATCTTCTTGCATCTCAAAAGGGACTTGCCAATAGGCTTTCAATAGCTTGTCTCAATTCTGCTTCCATATATGTAGGCCTATACATGCAAGAAATGAGTATGGTACTTAACAAAAATAAAGAAATAATAAGCTAATATGTACCCTACTATTCTATTTCTCTCCTACTCCTAAATCCTTCTCTGAACACTCATCTTAAAACAGAGTGGTCTGCATTTTTGGACTAATTATAAAAATGTAGCCTCTAAGAAGAAATGAACATGCTCATCTTTAGCTCCCCGGCAAAACTGGAAAAAACCTTGAGTAAGTATTAATGTTTCTGTTCTTATGCATTTTATATGATGCTTTAAAAATCAATCTAGAAGAGCTAATTTAAGTTAACTTCACTACCACAATACTGCTTAAGAGTGACTGTTGAGGACTGATGACCAAGATGTCCCTAACTTGAGCAAAGACTGCTTCACAACTTTATGTAAAATGTATTTTCGTAAAAGGGCCTTTACTTAGTTTGGATCATTTGCGATACGTGTTACATGGATGTGTGTGCTGACTTTTTGGTGTTAAATGATGTAGGTTGGCAACACCAAATGTGGCGGCCATGTTGGTTTTCTAGTAACTTATTTAAAGTGTCCCGGGCTATAGATGGGGGCTTCATTCATTCCATTCCTGACCCGGTCGGAGACTGGAAGCAGGCTGAGGATTTTCATTTTCCATTTTGTAAAGTTTACGTAAATTGTCAGTCACACAAAAAAAATTTCTTCTTCTTTGATGTTTATAACCTCTCGATCACCACGTGGTAGTGATCTTTCATTTTGTAATAATGCTTCTAGTTCAAATTAAGTATATTGTAAATTATTTACATATTATTTCATAAGCCATGCTCGCTTTTAAGACATTTCTCCAAGTGTTTTAGTGAGACGTTACGTTCGTTCCACACGCTGTGCAAACTCAAGTTCGACTGAACTCCATAGCTGCGCTCTCATTGGTCGGCCTCCGAGCTTCAGCCAATCACCGTACGTCTTCTTCACTACGTGTCATAGAAAGTCCAGGAACACTTTCTGTTGCCTATTTAAACGGCATGCCAGCCGGGATCTTTGTCATTCACCTTGCAGACATATTAGCCCAGGAATTTTAGTCAAAAAACGGTCAAAACCTTGAAAAAATTTTAGTAAAGCTGAAAATTGGTACAGTTGTCCTATTTGATGTTCTTAACAACATATTGAAAGTCCCCGGTCTTCCCGTATCGGCATCCTGGATTTCCAGCCGTTTGAATTCCTGGAATGCTGGAGAAGTAGGTGGTGTCGCTGGAAAGCGCATTGTGAGCGAACGATCTGGCTTACAGTGCTCTAACATGGCTTAAATTAAAGGAGAAAAAATAAGCTATAAGTTAATTCATGGGTTGGCATGTTAGCGATACTTCCGGTCTAACAGGAAACGAAAAAATGCCGCGAAATTAAAAAAAAAAGTGCCACGTTTTTCTTTTTTGACGTTTGTTGGCAAACTATCTCGAATATCGCAAACAAGTCTTCTATAAAAGTTGTTGGCGACAAAATAAGCTTTCATTTGATGTATTCATAATTGATGTGCAAGTAATAGTTGCCGAGCTACAGAGATGTAAACAATGGCGCGCGACCCGAATCAGTCCGTGTTTGCGTTGTTTCTCAGCGGCCAACTGACGCGTTCGCCCGCAGCATTGATGCGTCGAATTGGCGGAGCTTCTTGTTTTCTTTTGTTTCTAAATTTTAAACAGTTGGTCGTTGGCCGATGTGTGTTATGCCGTATAAGTATTATTTATTGTGTTGTCATAAAAATGAGTTTTGAAGACTGCATTTTGTGTAATAAGCCACTCGACGATCCGATGGGCGTTGTTTGTGTTTTAAAAGGTTTTAGAAGGAAAACTAACACCGCAAGAAGTATGCGAAGATCAAGTTGTAACTCGGGTCATGGAGTACATGGAAGACAATATGAAGACTCGGTCACAAGCTAGCCGGACAGCGAAGCTGTGGGCGGAGTACTACAGGCAAGTGGAAATCGTTCGGCTGTTTATTCGGGCAGAAAGAACGTCAAATTGGAACCTCCATTTGTACTGCGTATCGAAGATGTTGCCATACCTACACGCTGCAGGGCATATTCACTACGCTAAGCCAGTCTACTTGTACCTGCATCAAATGCTTAAGTTAGATCAGAAGATGCCCGTGGACGAGTACATCAACTTCTCGAAGAACGGGTACTTTTCCATCTGACGCTCGCATGATTTTTGGGCTGGAATATTGTCAGATATGGCCATAGAACAGGATCTTATGCGGCCTATGAAATCACGTGAAGGTTCAACAAGAGGACGAGGAATGGACGATAGCGCGCTGGCTCACTTTGTCTCAGCGTTTCCACTGTGCATCCCGATCTGTGAAGCTGTAGAAAATGTGTCTGGTATAGAGACAAAATCCTGGGAACAGCACGTTGAGTTGAGTGACTAGCGGCGGAAGCTGGAGAACCGCCACGCAGATGTGTTTCGCTTGTGGGTAGAAGATCGCTCTCCGTGGGATTTAAATAAAGAAAGTCTTCAATCGCTTTCCAATGTCGTAGTTGCAGACAGCAGCATCAACTGCGACAAGGCTCGAGAAGTTGGTGAAGAAGCAATACAACAAATGGTGGGGAAAAGTTTTGAGGGTCTCAAGCTCGCAAGAAAAAGTCGCGTAGTCCCTTTGTCAGTTGTTGGGTGCCAACTAAAAATTCGTGATGACATCGTCCCGGTCAACCCGCACTAACTTTTCATGCGAATCATATGTGTGATGAAATCGGAAGCGGATATCGTGGAGTTCTTGAAGTACGAGCTTGCACCGACGCCTCCAGCTCTCTTCTATTCATCCTTATTGAGAAAAACAGCCAAGTCAGCACTTGATACCTTTTTAAATGTTCAGAAGCTCCCAAAGATTTTGAAGAACAACACAAAGTAGTCGTTGATGGAGGTCTGCTTTTGCATACCGTTGTATGGCCAAGACCTGCAACTTTTGGTGACATAATCCAGTCCTACAAGTTGTACATAAGCAAGCACTATCCTTCAAACGTTACCATTGTGTTTGGCAACTACGATCAGACTCCAAGCACGAAGAACCAGGAGCAGGCACGCCGTGCGGGGAATCGGACGTCCATAGACATAGTCTTCGATTCCAACACAATGGTTTCCACTTTTCATGCAGACTTTCTAAGTAACACCAAAAACAAGGGACGGTTCATCTCTACGTTGACAAAGGAGCTTAGAAATGCTGGAGTTGCTGTTCGTCAGGCGACAGGGGACGCGGATACACTAATTGTCGACGTAGCGTTGTCTCGAGATGCCAAAGATCATGCTGTTACAGTTATAGCGTCAGGCATTGCTGTCCTATGCATGTTGTTGGCAAAAGCAAGAGAGAACAACAACATCCATTTTTACAGTCCTGGAAACTCAAAATCTCTTGGAAAGATTTTCCCTCTCACAAACATTCAGGAAGATATCGGTGAGATGAAAAGTTGTGTGCTACTTGCACATGCCGTGAGCGGATGTGACACAACTTCGGCTATTTTTAGCAAAGGGAAGAAGCGTCCATGGGGCATTTTCAAAAACAACGAAGATCTTTGGAAAACTGTTGAAGTTTTCAATCAGCCTGGCGCAACCAAGGAAGATATCAAGATAGCTGGAGAAAAATTTGTTCTGGAGTTGTTCAACGGAAAGGGCTTGAATTCTCTAAACGAGCTTCGTGTGCATTTGTATGGAAGGACTATCGCAAGACAGACAGTTACTGCTTCGTTCGATTTGGCCACTTTGCCGCCAACGTCCGACGCATTCTGGCAGCATTCACTGCGTACATATTTGCAGGTATATATTATTTTCAGTATGTTGTTACACCATTTTACTTTGCTGTGATAAAATTAACATTCACTTTTGTTTACGAATTGGTTTCTAACAAAAATTATTGGAATTATTTGATAAATAATACATTATAAACTGTATTAGTTTTAAGCAGAAATATCTACTCCGATAATCGCACTACTTTTTAGTTAAGATATTTGCTCTCCTAAAAATGGCATTAAAATAATAATTTATGATCGCCAAGTCACAAATGGTTACATATTTTACATATTAAAACATTAATATTGTTTACCTAGCTCAATAAAGCACGTAAAAAAAAAAAAACGCACCGAGAACACCTTATAGAATGGAGAGATGTCGATGGGAGGCGGAGGGGCCTCAAAATTCAAAATTGAATTATTTTCACTATTAGGAGCAGATGTACAAAAAGGGTGCTTTCATTAAAAACACAAAAAAAAAAAAAAATGAAAAAATGTCAATTTTTTTGGGGGGGGGGGGGGGGGGGGCGGTTTGAGAGGGTTGGGTTTAAGCGTGAAATATTTTGAAAAGAGGGGAAGCACTTCATTTATCATAGAGAAAGGAAGCTCCTGTCGGATGTAAAAATGAAAAATCAGAGCGCCTCCCGGTCGCAGTGTGTGTGGAGGGCAGACGGAGAAGAGAATGACGTAACAATCATTTGGTTACACCGCTATAGCTCGGCAACTATTACTCGGACATCGATTATAAATACATCAAATGAAAGCTTATTTTGTCGCCAACAACTTTTATAGAAGACTTGTCTGCGATATACGAGATAGTGAAACACTCGCACCCTCCTCGCTGGAGTTGATTTACAATTAACTACCCGCATTACCACAAACCTACAGAATTTACTGCCTTTCAATACAGGCCACAAGTGATTTTAACATTACTCCCGACTTTGAATGGGCGCCAAGGTCGACCACATGGGTCTTCCTGAATAAAATAGGATAAAATACGGTACACAACTGTTGCCCCGACTATGAAATTCCTTATCCCAGGTGTAGGGCATTTGGCATGCGTTTGCTGATGTACCAGGTTCATGCAAGACAGGAATATAAACACACATGAATTTTAAAGAGATAATCTATTGGCTGTACTATACACATATATACATAATATACAACACAAAATACCCTTCATACACTCGTGAATTAATACAGTACCTTGCCACTGAATTTAGGCTCTGAGAGCAGGAAAACACTTACGGCCATATCAGAACCAGGCATAACAGCCACCTACGTATATACACTGTACCGTCCGTACACAAAATATCTACACACGTTAGACTGGTTCACTCTACTTTCTTCCTTCTCGAACTGCACGTTCACGTCTCCATTCTCGTATGACTTCGATGAAATGTTTACGACTGAAATATCCTTTTAGGCGTGGTAAGTTATTACCGACAGCCCATGGTATGGATGGACCCATGAAATGCACGTAGCCTCCCAATAGCCCGTAAGAGCTCAGTGCATAGCTAAAAATTAGTCACTGCTCGTTCGTATTACGATACCATGATCGAGTAATAACGACACTAAATTGCAAGTAGACAAACGGACTTTCGCTGCAAAAGCAAGAAGACGATCTCTAACTGTTCGTTACGGAAACCATGTCACGTAAAACGACCCTGGGCGTTAGTAGATCAGTGTTCTGCCGATAAAGCAATAAGACGAGCTCTGAACGCCAGACACGCCATTATATGCACTGGCGTAAGGCTACATAACCCCAAAGTTTCTGCCGGAACTAATTTGTGCGTGGCCCGCTCCTAGCGGAACATCCGTGTCAACACAATAACATCAGACAGTCGAAATCCACACTGACGTCACACAGCAGTATTCCACACGAAGTTCATGGGAGTTCATGCCATAAATAGCCTAGGTATTTCCACACAGGCCGAATTACTGCCTGTCTTTTCCGGGTATGTCACATTTCCAGCACTCGAAAATACCAATTCATTGTACCTTTATAGTACAGCCACGAATCTAACATTTAACATTACTAGGTCAAAATAAAGCCATTAACCCCAAACCAAAATGAAATAATGCTTCTACTTAATACAGTCTTATATCCTTATTCCCAAAACGTAATAAATCGCAAAACCCCGTATTTTATAATATCAAATATCCAAAAACCGATAATTAATAAACAGTGATAATAGTTGGTGCGGACCATCCAAAGATGAATCCGTCTACAAAAACACACAGGCACAATAAAAATCACCTCTGCAACCCCACGTTAACCCAATATAATAAGATACGAATAAAATACCCCAAACTAACTGCACAAGGCACAAAACCCGAGGGTGAGCTACTGTAACTGAATAAATACGGTTACAATAGTTTGCCAACAAACGTCAAAAAATCAAATAGGACAACTGTACCAATTTTCAGCTTTACTAAAAATTTTTCAAGGTTAAAGCCTAAAATTCCTGGGCTATATGGTTTGCTCACCAGTCTTGATTACCGGACTTAAAAAGCATTTTGTTATAATGTATCATCGTAGTTCAGCATCAAGAAGTTGTGCTTACACTTCGTAATGTCTTATAGACATCTTCGCTTAGTGCTTCAACCTTACTTCGTACTCAAAGGTACCACGTATGACATTCATCTAATATCTTCCACTCTTCTGCATTCTCCGAAGGTTGCTAACCTATGCAATCTAAAAGATAAGTGAACTTTATAATGTTTTTCAAGTGTGCCTTTTCTACATCATGGTTTAGGAACAATTTACATATCTACTGTCTTTCGCCATTTTCCTGTTAGGAACACTTTCATGTCTTGCTTTCATTCAATGCATGATGGCATGATAAAGCAAGACCCATTAAAACATGAAGATTTTTTTTTTGGTCATGGGCTCGCCCCAAAGTGCAGATTAAAAAATGTTTCTAGTTTATACTAACTGGTTTAGTGTCAACTTTAGTTATGATAATTTGTTAATTAAGGTTTATTATTTATTCATAAAGCAGATTGAAAATAAATATATGCATATGTTAAAGCAACATGCTCTCTCTTTCTCTTGTTTTATATTTGCTGATATGTCCCCATCTACCTTAACGCTCAAATTTGTTTCGACTCTGAATACCTCCAGAGTTCTGCCAGATAATGGAAACCTTTAATTGGTTGCTCCAATGGTTCGTGGTACCACCTCTGTAAGGGCAATGCGAAGGTCTTGGAGGGTGCTTGTTAGAGGCTGACGGGATGCAATTCGCCTCCCCAATGCATCTCAGGCATGTTCCATACGATTCAGATCCGCAGACCTCGCTGGCCAGTCCTTGCGATGAATGTCTTCCCCAGCCAGAAATTCATCCACCAGAGCAGCACTGTGCGGTTGGGTATCATCACCAGTAAGAGGAAGTCTTGACCAACTGCACCTCTGAAGAGTCAAACATGTTGTCTCAGTACCTCATCCCTGTATCTCCGAACATTCACAGTGTTCCTTGGTCCACCCATGAAGATGTGCAGGTCCGTACGGCCATTCAACATGATGCCACCCCACACCATGATGCCACCACCACCATACTGGTCCCATTCCACAATTTTCCTGTGGTTGTAACGGCTACCCGGTTCTCTTCAGATTAATGTGCGATGGGAATCGTTCTGCAAACTGAAGGGGGATTCATGGTACACAGTTTGCCGGGAAATGGCAACCCATGAGACAGCTGCAAGCTCCGCCAACAATTGTCTTGCAGGTGCACTCCAATTTCGTCAGGCGGTTAAGGCCAGATATTGGTCTTGCTGTGGGGTGGTTACTCTTGGTCGACCTGGTACTGGGCTACAAATAACATCTCCTGTGTCTCGAACGTCTCCAAAGCCTGGAAACGACACTTTGTGACACATTCAAGGATACGGTGACTTCGGTCTGTGTCTGGCCTGCTTCCAGGTGGTCGAGTATTCTACCCTGCAGAACGGGGTCCAAATGGCGTTATTGTGCCATTATGTTGTCACGTTCTCCACGAGGCTACACTCCGCACACTATAACGGGGCAAACACAACTGAGGGACTATAGGGCACAGGCACTGGCTGTTTGCCTAGAGGTTACGTCGCTAGTCAAAGCCGGGAATACTCCTTTTCTATACAGAGCGAACACATAAGGTTGGTAGGTGCATACGTCGTGCGATTTGCGGTCTATTTCCTGTTGCCATTCTTATTCGTAACTTATGCTTACCTTTTGGACACTAGTGTAGTATTCTACCTCACATTAGCCCCATAATGATCTATCTATATATGAAGGGTCCACGGGAAGAAGGGGGAATGTCACTCAAAATGTAAAATCAAGATATCAGTGCGATCTGGTAGGCCTCTTTGCGACGTATTGAAGACACAATTGTGTCTGGCTAAGAACAATGAGGGTTGTGAGAAAATGAAGTTTCAAGTTGACGTGTACATATAAGTATATCAAGTAATGAAACTATAAAACTCTATTCCTGAACATTTTAAATTATTATACATTCCCCCTTCTTCCCGTGGACCCTTCATATACAGTAATAAAGCTCAATGTTGGTTTGTCTGTTTGTTATTTATACAAATCTACACTGTTACACCGATCTGAACCAAATTTTGTATACTTACCCTTTGGAACCCTGTGGGTAACACTGTCCACTTTAAATTTCGGACAGACCACTCCATTCCCTGCATTTAGACCCTTTGGCACAAATCTACACCGTTTTACCGATCTGAACCAAATTTTACATACTTACCCTTTGAAACCAGACTAGTAACACTGTCTACTTTAAATTTCCCTGCATTTAGGCCTTTTAGCACAAGTCTACACTGTTTCACCTAATTGCACCGAATTTTACATACTTACCCTTTGAAACCCAGATGGTAACACTGTCCACCTGATATTTTGGACAACCCTCTCCACTCTCTACTGTAACCGAATTTATTTGGTTACAGTATTCACCCCCACGTTTTCTGTTGGTATTATGTTTGGTTTTTGGGTTGGAAGCATGGCTGCCTCATGCTGGGCTGCTGCAGGGAATTTAGTGCTGTATGATAGCTAGATACTCTGTGGTCCAGCAGTGAGGTAGCAGGGGGCTTTGCCCAATGAAGTTTCTTTGATGTGATGATGATCAGATGCCATCAAGTTGGCGTCGACTCCTAGCGACTGCATGGATGGACTGTCTCCATATGATTCGGTCTTCAGCCATATGCTTCAGATCCTACTAATATTCATGTTGGATTTGATGGAGTCGATCCATCTCAATGCTGGCCGCCCTCGTCTCCGAGACCCTTGCACCTTTCCAAGCATAATTGTCTTTTCCAACGAATCAGAATGCCTCATAATGTGTCCAAAATATGACAGCTGTAATTGTGTCATCAATGCTTCAAGAGACAGATCTGGTTTGATTTTTTGGATCACCCTTACATTTGTCTTCTTGGCTGTCCAAGAAATATGCAGTATCCTTCTCCAACACCAGAGCTCAAAAGCATCAATATACTTCCTATCTCGTTTCCTTATGGTCCAGCTTTCGCAACCATATGCAGCTATGGGAAAGACTAGTGCCTTAACCATTCTAATTTTAGTAGGCAGAGAAACTTCGGAACACTTGAAGATCTTATCCAGGCCTTTAAAAGCTGCACTCCCTAGGGCAAGTCTTCGGCGAATCTCTCGACTGCATGAGCCACTACTACTAATGGTTGATCCCAACAAACAGAAACTATTCACCTCTGTGATTAACTTATTTTCTATCATAATGTTTGATGGTAAACCTGTTATCATTAGTTTTGTCTTGTTGATATTCAAGTACAAGCCCATGGATTCACTCTGTCCTTTAACTTTCATAATGATATCCTCGAGCTCTTCCTTGCTTTCAACAACCAAAGTGGTGTCATCTGCATACCTCAAGTTGTTTATATTCAATCCACCAATCTTAAAACCATCAGGTGACTCATCCAATCCAGATTTCCTCATGATGTACTCAGCATACAGATTGAATAAGTAATGTAACGTGTTTTTCGTGGGTATTTTACGCCACTGACATAAGTCAGTAGGAAGCCATTCAATGTTTATTTACGCGGCAACTTGTTAAGCCAAGATATGTTTCATGTAACTTATTATTATTATTAAGGTATTTTTTGGAGTGTTTTTTTAGATTATAAGTATACAGATAGGTTTTCGATGTTATAGAAAACACTATCAAGTGAATAATTACGAACAACATTATCGCGGAAAATTATATGATTACGGAATTTTACGGATTTTTGTCAGTTAGGGTTTATTGTGAGAGAGATGAGTCATTGGGAATTCAGCTACAGGTATATTCTTGTCGAGAAGCGTGACAAAAGCCGTGGGGCACTTCCAGCTGGCTGTATCAAGAAAAGGCGAAATGGCCTGGACCGGAAATCGACATCGTCGCGCCGAGTATATTGACCCTTATGTCGAGAGTATCGCGTGGTGGCTCAGCCAATCATACGAGACCGGGCGACTTGGAGACGGCTCAGGAGAGGGGATTCGAGGAGTGCATATATTGTTTGCGCGCCGAGAAGAAAGGAGGATTTACATTGTAAAAGTTGACCGATGTGGTTCCTCGTTTGGTTGGTTCCGGTGTGATCGGACCATAACTTTACATTTCTACAACAATCTCCACAACTGACGAAGAAGATGGCGACGTCCAGAAGGCTGTTGGAAGCTCTCTTAAAGAACATCAAGTACGAGGGAAATGCTACGGCAATTTCCAATGGTAAGCGCGAATGACTCAGAACTACATAATCTCTCGCTTCATTGTTTCATACTCAGAATTTCAGTAACTTCTTAGCTTGGGAATAATAGTAAAATCAGTAATTCATCCGACTCCGTTTTCACGTAATTCTCTAGTGGTAATATTCAAATCGTTACGATCCAATTTAAATTTATTATTATTATTAAAATTGCCACTACTTGTTTTTTATATAATAAATTCATTTCTTATACTATGCAATCTTTGCTTTCAGTAGGTAGCATTAGATATAGACCAAATTCCTTCTCCTGATACAATTGTTAGTTGGGTTAATGATCAAATCATACCACGATCTGAGTGTGAAGATTCTTAAAGGTGTTCTGCCAGAGCTAGGTGTTGTTAAATATAAATTTAGATTTCAACATAGCGTTGAGGTCTTGGCGCCCATTAATACAACGTATCTTAGTCAGAGTAAACATTACATTTATCACCTCAAACGTGGGACTTGTTGTGGTTTTTCCACACTGTCCCCAGGAAAACAGTTACACTTGTCACCCAACAGTGAGGACACTAGTAAAACCGTTACACTTGTACGCTCAACGTGGAGCAAAAGAAACAGTTACACTTGCCGCCAAACTGTGGAGCTTCTTATATAAGTATTTTAAAGTGCAAGGCAGGGCTAATGAAACCGTTACAGTAAGGTGAAAGTATACAGCCTTGTCACACACCTTTACTAATAGGGAACCACTCTGTTTCACCATGCTCAGTTTTAATATTGGCGTCTTGTCCCAAATATAGGTTACGCATCAGGACAATGAGATGTTCAGGTATGCCCATCTGTCTAAGTACATTCCTTCCTGTAATCTATAAAGCACATGTACAGCTCCTTCTGGTATTCCTTTGCTGTTTCCATCATCCAACGTACATCACTAATAATGTCTCTGGTTCCTCTACCTTTCCTAAAACCAGCTTGAGTAGCGGACATTTCAAGTTCCATGTAAGGTTCTAATCTTCGTTGTATGATTTTCAACATCACCTTGCTGGCATGTGGTATCAGAGCAATTGTGTGATAGGTGGAGCAGTACAACAGGTTTCCCTTTTTGGGTATAGGAATAAAGATGGATCATTTCCAATCTGTGAGCCAAGTGAATGTTTTCCAAATCTGTTGACATATTACAGTTAAAACTTTAAAATATCATTCTTCTGTTGCTTGCCATATTTCAGCTGGAATTCCATCAGTTCCTGAGGCCTTGATTTGTGCCAATGACTTCAAAGCTATTCTTACTTCATCTTCTAACACAGGAGGTTCTAGATCGAAATTTGCCTCTTGTAATGAGTTCGTCACTTCTTATCTCTAGACTATACAAATCCTCTGTATAATCTTTCCGTAACTGTTTAATCCCTTCAAAATCATCAATCGTATTACCATTAACATCCTTGACCATTCCAATTCTTGGCTGAAACTTCTTTCTTAAGGTGGAAATATGTTGAAAGACCTTCCTCATGTTACCTTTTTATTTTCTTCTTCCAAATCAGTACAGATCTTGTTATAGTACTGCTGCTTATCTTTGCGAACATTTCCCTGAAAATCTCTAATCAAAGGAGTCATGAGTTCCCTATCCTTCTGAATTTTGGCTTCCTTTCTTCTCTTCGCTATTTTAATAGTTTCTGATGTCATCCAATGTGAAGTTCTCTTTTTCTCAACCCTCAACAATTTGCTCTTACATTCATCCTTAACAATGTCTAACTTCGCACCGAATTTCCTCTGGTTCTTGATCATGGAGATTTAGGATCTCAAAATGATTCTTAACTGATGTTTAAAATAGTGTGGGAATGTTTGCAAAGTCATATCTCGGGTGTTGGACTACCTCAATATTCCTTCTGACTTTGACTTGGAATTTACATTTAGGTTATTCAATATTCCTTTTAAGATATTGAGTTTTTTTTTGTGTCTGCTTATTGGTTGAAAAGTGACTATGAAAAAATAATAATAATGGAGAGGTTATCTGTTTTTGTTGAGAATGGAAAGAAATGTAGTAGGTTTGTGGAGAATAGTTAGGAGAAGTCTGCTTGTTGTTGGAGAGGATATGTGTAGGCTTGTTGAGAGTGGACTGGGTTATTTATTTCTTCTTCTATGAATGTATATGTCGCAGGACTTTGAATGAAAAGGAATAAGATGAAATGTTTTGGATGTATGGTCATAGGATGTCATGATGTATGCTGATGTAGAAAAAGATTTTTTAAGAAAATGCAAGAAGATAAGAATGGAGAAGAAGAATACTAAGAATTGTAAGGGGTATTTACCTCATGAAGACAGTTTGGGTTACTGTGCAAGGGATGAAGGGTATGGAAACTTGCTTACATGTAGACAAGTATTGTATTTCTTATTTCGTTATGCGCGTAACATCATCACGACCCCGAAGATTATTAGAAGAAAGAAATTTAGTTTCATTAACGCCCAACGGTAGGGCGGGCATGTTGTTGTTGGTTGACCCCGACCAACATATGAAAAGATTTGTTTAATTAACGCCCAACTGTGGGGCATGTTGTTGTTGGTTGACTCAAACCACTACTATTTACTGTAGTTATAATAATGGTATTGATTTTACGTCCCTTTTAACTACTCTGGCTTTTAGAGATGCCGGGGTGCCAGAATTTTGCACCGAAGGGGATTTTTAACGTGCCAGTAAATATACTTACACGGCTCCCTCGCATTTGTGCACCCTCAAATGCCGGATGACTGAGCCAGGTTACGAACCTGCAAACTTGGGCTCAGCAAGCGAGAACGTTACCGCTGAGCCACCCAGCCAGTCACTACTACTACAGTAGAATAGTTTCACTACATTTAGAATAACAGACAAAAGTAACTTGAAAACCACGTTTCAAGGCCCTAGGACCATTCATGTCCGTAGTAGTGTAACTGTAAGAATATCTCAAAAAGTATATTGTTGGCTGGTGATGCGGGCTGCATCACGTCACCCCTACCCGTATTCTGGTGCAGAATTGCGAAAATAGTTACACCTTGCGCTGCTTATAAATTGCATTCATGGGGAGTAATTAGTGCAAAAAGATTTCTTAGGCCCCTTAAAACAGTTATCATGAAAATATTATGCCTCTGTATAAGTGCGATGGTGTTGGTGCAGTATTACCCATTCAACATTTGATTGCCGCCGAGTGAGCCTGCACCAGCGTTTGTTGTTTATTGTAGCATGAGCCCCGTGAGGCAAAGCGGAGTACACAGCGTTGACAGAGTGCAGTCTGCACATAAGTCAAGCAGCATTGCATCAGATAAGCGTCACAGGAGCTCATGTTACCACGGACAGTTAAACGACGACTGAGGCTACTGGAGCCGAGTCATATCCTACTCACGCAACCTGTACCTGTCAATGAAGCAGGCTGACGTGTGACACAAGTACACAAAGAATAGTTCCCAACTCGACCGCCGGCAATCAATTCGTTAAAGGGTAACACATTGAGGTTATCAGCTGCAAGGGTAAGAGAGCAAGAGGAAGACCTAGAACAAGGTGGATTGATTCCGTGAAGAACAGCGTAAGAAAAAGAAATCTGGACTGGGACAAGATCGTGGAAGAAGAATGGTGGAAGGAAAGAGGAAAGTGGAGAAGTGCCATAAATACCCCGACCCGGCAGGAGCTGGATAAGGGAAAATGATGATGATGATGATTGAGACTAGTATGTAATATTATTCCACTACTAAAACTTTGTTAATTCGATATACATGATTCCTCCATTACTCAAACAAGAAGAAAATGCAATTACAGATGTTTCCAGTTCTCATTTATAGTTAGAATTCTGAAATGCCTATGCTTACTATCACAGTTTCCATGGTGACAGTTGTTATAGTGTTAAAATGAGACACTTTTGATGAATACAATGGAACTGTACTGTACTGTATATACTATACTGTATATTGAAAAGAAAATAGATCCATCACCTCATTCAATTTGATGAAAAAGAAATTCATAGATTTGCAGCCAGATAAGGCAGATATGAATGCTTTTTGTGTACAACCATCCCACAAAACTATACAATGTTTTACATACATGCATAAACATATTCCTGTGTAAAAGACCGATTTCAATAAAACATATTACATGTTCTCTTAGGGCTTACTTTTTTTACATTGACATATTGTCCCTGACATGCCAAAACACATAGTCCAGTATGGAAGATTGTCAGAAATTCAAAATTGAAGTCATTTAAGTATCATTTGATATTGGAGGTTAATGAACTGTAAACCTTAGAGCTGGCAAAAAGAAAAAATTGACTGATGGCA
The DNA here is from genome assembly GCA_946902985.2 of Meconema thalassinum. Classification (NCBI taxonomy): domain Eukaryota; kingdom Metazoa; phylum Arthropoda; class Insecta; order Orthoptera; family Tettigoniidae; genus Meconema; species Meconema thalassinum. Next base: position 414,643,250 of record OX336390.1, on the reverse strand, counting down.
TTAGATATTTCCTAGGTGATCTACACTGTTCTATTACTCACAAGCTGCTACGGATCTAATTTTAACACTTTGTAAAATGTTTAATTACAGTAGCCTACTTGTTTCTGTAATTTCTAGACTTGAATATTATGATTTAGTTTGAATATTTTTTCTCCATTTCTATCAAGTAAATTTGCTAAATAATGCTGCATTTTAAGGCTTAAATTGCAATTCTTTTTTTTTCATGCAACATTTTAATAATTAACTAGCAAAGACACTGAGTGTGGCCTTATGAGTAGCACCTCCCACAGCATCCATCGACACTATAGTTGTGCCCAAAATGCCATTACACAGCACCACCCAAACCTCACTCAATTCCATATGATCGCAGCAACAAACGGGACAGACATTGGTTATTAATAAAATAAGGCCCATTTCCTCTTGTCTGTGCCACCCGACAAATGCAAATATACTGCATTCATCAAGAAATGGAAACAGGAATACAGTATAGTACACCACATTGCAGGACCAAGAGTTCACTTCCTGTACTGTCAACTTCGCAAAGTAGAGGTTAACGGTAATTGACATCCCTTTCCTTATTTAAATGTATAAGTGTTTCAGTCACTTGTCTTTGGTCCAAAGGTTTCATTCCTAGCCAAGTAGAGGAATATTAACTTTGTGCTGTTAATTTCCCTGGCTCAGGGACTAGATGTTGGGGACATCTTCATAATTTATTTCATAATCTTGACAGGCCTGCACCAAGCCTTTTAAAGGTCAAACGTCATTGTTACATCCATTATTTTGGATGTTTAATTTTGTATATCAGTGTACATGTGTAACTTAAAAGAAGTACCAAACCCTTTTGAGGGGGTTAGATATTTCAAGAGAAATTGTATCGGGGAGTATGCAAACAGAAAAGTTTCAATACCACAGCTCTGGACTATATTACTTTGGAAATCGTGGTCATTTAGCCCCGTGTTCTTGTGTGTATGCATGTGTAATTTTGTCTTCTAACCTGTGTTATTGTGCTGGCTGTATCAGTGTGTGCAATTGTAATTCAGGAGGCAGCCGTGGCCTGAAGTGAGGAACTATCCCGGCAGTTGCCTGGAGTAGAAGTGGGAAAACCATGCAAAACCATTTCCTGGATGAGTGAGGTGGGAATTGAACCCACCTCTTCTCAGTTTTCCTCACGAGGCTGAGTGTACCCCGTTTCAGTCTTCAGAGCAGAATTAAATTTATTAGAGCAGGGATTCAAACCCAGACCTCCAGGGTGGTGGCCGCTACACCACGAGGTGGTCTTGCCCAAAAGAAGACCCATCCTTCCAAAGTTACTGTAACTTGCCTCACCTTCTTCTTTGTGCTGTCTTGTTGATCCTTCTTGTTACTTGGAGGAATGGAAAACAAGTCTCCATCATCTGTATCAGTTGCATCAAACAGTGAGGAGTTCTTGGGCACTTGAGGCAATCCTAACACCACAGGTAAATACAATTGAATAAGACACTCCTAACACCACACATTGTGTACATAATCAGTTCTTCCTTTCACTTGTGTGTAGTTCACGTCACCTTAAACACTTTACTAAGAATGAAACCTATCACTACAAAGATGGTGATTTACCGTAATTATTTTGCTGTTGGGTTGACTTGCATACATTGACAGTGCCCCTGTTTCAAAGTCACCATGTTTGTAGACCACATAAAGATATTTGAAGGGGTAGATGACCTTGCTGTTCCACCCGTTAAAACTCCAATAACTAATGTTATTTGAAAGTCGGCAGCATGAGTTGTTGAATGTGATATCCTCCATGGTTGCCAATCTTCAAACTGTTAGTCAAATAACGCACAACATAACCTATACTACAACACCTAATTGAAAAACATAGATACATTTTAACTTTATCTAGACAGCAAATTCTATCTACTACATATTATTGTGGTATATACATGACCGCGTTGTCGCAACCCCTAAACTAAGGAACCAACCAACTATTGTGGTATAACTGGCACGCGATTATGCCATCTACAACGGACCCACTGTTATGTTACTGCAGTGTGATTTTACGATGGTTATGAAAGGTATGGCAGCATACACAATTTGAAATATCTTATTTCCCAAAGGAAACAGGAAATTATTTGACATCAAATAAAATTTCCGAGACCTGAGGTGCACTTCACCAATGGATAAGACCAATAATATACCGACAACCAGAATAAGATAGTTGGCCAATTTCAATTTTTCAAGTCAGTCTGAAATTTGATTGATAGCAAATATGGTGACATGAATTGTACCATAGTTTCTCTTTAAGGGTACCTGTATTGAAAAATGAAGAAAGCTTATTGCTTTACGTGACCATTGATCTCATAATCATATAGCAGCGGGCCTCCATTTCTACGTGGAATCCTAACCACATGACGTGATAATTTATTTGGAAAATCCCACATGCATTGATCAGAATCTGAGTTGACTTACAGTAATAGTTGTAGGTGCAATTGGTCTGCTCCGTCAATACTAACCCGGCAGTGGTCGCGGGGGGAGGGTTTGTCTCACTTGAGAAATGTCTTGCTTGTAACTCTGCAGCCCGAACACGGATTCACCTACCCTCCTAGGTATTCCTAGTAGGGGGCATAGCGAGACACCTCCAGCAACAATAGCAATTTAACACTTGAAACATTCACACTGTTACTATTATTGTGCGTGCCTGCACAGAAGTGAGACTTTCCCTCACCCGGGACTATATATGTAACTATTTTTGTGTTACTTTTCGTTGTATAGTTTGTTCTCAAAAGATTTTAAAAATGTCTAATAAACTAGAGGAGGAGGTTATGGTATGGTAGGATGAGGTGGAGCAAGAATTAAGAAGAAATGGTGAGGCAGATGATGATTTGTTGGAAGTTGGCAGTGCTCTTGAAGTCGACGAGGATAATATAGAACTTAAGTGATTCAGTGCTTCAGGTATTTCTGGCGATGAACTGTATAATACTGGTGCACAGTACTCGGAGAAAGATGAACGCACAACGGCGGCTTCGGTGGCGTAGTCGGTAGCATGCTGAGCTTCTATGCCCAAGATCGTGGGTTCAAATCCGGCCGAAGTCATCAGATTTTTTAAGAGCGTTAAAAATCCCTCAGTATGCCTTCCTTTGCAGGGGAAGTAAAGCCGGCGGTCCCATGTCATAGATTTATGGCATGTTAAAGAACCTTCCACTAATTACACCTGTGTAAAGCTAAATTGTATAAGAATGTAAACAACGCTCTTAGGTTCCTACGTTCTTTGCCAAGAGCCGACTGCGGTGACGTCTGGTAGCTAAATTCTGAACTAAGAGTCGTTGACGGTGGCGTTTGGCGGCAAAAGTAGGAACTACTTGAAAATTGATCGCCTGCAGCCCTTACTTGAATTAAAACAGATACACACACTAATACAGTCATCACAATTAACACCGGTTATCAGACAGTTTCTACACACACCCAAAGTACACGGGGCTACATGACCGCATTGTCGCAGCCCCTAAACTTAAGAACCAACCAACCAACCAACCATGAACGCACAACCTAGTACATTCATTGCCCACAATACGTTGCAAAAAAAGACACAAGGACCTTGTTCGAAGCCTTCCTGGAGTAAAAGATGAGGCAAAAATTGTGACCTCCCGCAGTGAGGCGTGGGGATTATTTTTTCCTCAGGAAACTATTCAACGAATTGTGGACATCCAAATGTCAACATTGCGTGAAAATTACGCACGAGAAGGGGACGCTGTAAACACTTGACTGTGAAGAAATATGTGCGTTATTTGGCCTAGTCTATTTCTCTGGCAATTTGAAGGTTTCTCATGTGAATGCAGAAGACTATTGGACAATCTCAGCCTTATTTTTTTCTAACAGTTCCCACTACTGTCAATCCTTTCTTCAGCGAGTCTGAAGCCAGCAAAACCGATGAAAAATACATACCTGCCAACCTCTCAAAGTGAAAAATCGGGAGATTCGACGCGGCGACGGGGGGGGGGGGGGGGGGGGGCGAGGGGGGACGCTACATAAAACATACACATAGGCTAAGACATTGCACCAAATATATAAGCATACCTGCCAACCTCTCAAAGTGAAAAATCGGGAGATTCGACGCGGCGACGGGGGGGGGGGGGGGGGGGGGCGAGGGGGGACGCTACATAAAACATACACATAGGCTAAGACATTGCACCAAATATATAAGTATATAAGTTACACCATTTATTAAACTGTAAATGACTAACATGATATGACATCCCAGTTTACAAATGTACTTAAGACTGAGTAATTTTAAATTCTCACTAGTCTATCAAACAAGCATAGCTGTCTTTCGACCACACTCAGGCATACAAAACTAGTGACGTATCGAAGATCATATTATTGGTCGTTGTTGCAGGTGACTGAGGCTGATTTTGCCCTCTTCAAAAAGGTCTTGCTATATTCTTGCTCAAAACACTTCCCTTTCTGAATCGACTTCAGAGTTATAAGTTTGTCAAAAGTCTTGTCAGAGAGAGATGACCTGAACATCCTCTCACACTCTGCATTACTATGCGGAATGGTCAGAATGGAAAGCATAACTTGAGTACCCCAGCACTACATATCATTTGGCCTACCAGTGCCCGCTTCACATCAATTCTCTCTTCTTCTTCAATAGATGTCACATCCTCAAGTTGGAAGTTACAAAATTGGGAATGTAAAGCATCCATTTCCTCATTAAAATTGTCTTGAGTGTCTGTTAACATGCTAGGAAATTTATTTACAAAAAACTTAATTTTGGAAAATGAAATGTCCCCCTTTCTACTATGTGAGATACTGAAATCACACCTACAGACACTACAAAATGCAAATGTTGCGCCTCTTCTTGACTCAGTTATATGCGGAATCAGGGTGTCTACTGGAAGGATGAAGTAAAAATTAGTTACTTTTTAGCTACCTTTTAGTTAACTTTTAGTTAATTTTAGTTACCTTTGAATTCAAGATACGTCTGCGGTCTGCAAGCAAATGGGCTCATCACGCGGTGGAGAAAGACAGCAATGAACTGTGTTTAAAGCGGTAAATACAATTCACTTAGGGAGTTACAACAATTTTAAAAATCATAAATAAATACTAGATATTTATTATCAAATGAGTTGTTTCAGCTAATATGTCGTCTTGTGCACAAGGCGTTTTTATAATTGCCAAGAGGTTGCTCTGCTCTGCTCTGCTCTTGACCGTGGCGAGATTTCCTTTGTCCCCGCGGTAGATCACGAAGAAATTTATGAGACGTTATATGATTGTAACCGAATTCTGTCTTCACAGTCAAGTACGGCGAAATTTCAAGATGTTACACGATCGGCGCTGGTCTCACCCGTTTGTCAAGATTCCCGTTGTATTCGCGGTAGAACACTGATAAATATCGCGATTTAATAATCGGTGTCACTTTTAGTCGTTCGACGAGATTTCCATTGTCTTTGAGGTCGGGCGCGAGGAAATATAGCATTATTATGCTATCGGCGCCACTTGCTGTCCGTTTGACAAAAATACAGTTGTTCTCGTCATTGAATGCGGAGAAATATCGCGATGTATCGCAATCGCTGCCGCTCTCAGTCGTTTTACGAGATTCAAGTTGTCCTCGCGATATTATGCATACCGCGCCGCACCCGGCCGTTGAACGATTGTTTATTCGTCCACACAGAATGGTGGATGCAAGCTCAGGGTTGGGCATGATTAAAATTCACGAGTAGTTATGGACAAGTTGTATGGCCGGCGCCGTGATTCCCGATGTCCCTATGCTGTGGTTGGGAGCTCATCAGTTCAGGGTATATCACGAGGAGAAATTAGTATCGCGACGCTACGTAGGCTGTCATTTCTAAGTGGGTAGATGCACTTCTCGCTCCCCGTACGCTTTTAAGTATACGGTCATGGGAAAAGTAGCGAGTAGGTTTCGGAATGTTTCGTGATTGGTGCCCAATCATCTTTGACGGGATTCCCGCAGACCTCGTGGTCACAAGTTCACGATAGGGGACGGGTTTTTTGATTTTACGCTACTGACGTCGATCTCGGTCCATTTGACGAGATTCCCGCAGGCAAGTCAGCCGGCCGTCTTGAGTATGAATGTTCGAAGTAGGTATCAAATATTAAGAATTATTCGGAGAGGATTGCACGAATAATACGACTAGAGGACACGTTTTCTTTCAAATGCGAATCACGAATTATAAAAGTTATACAAGTTTTCGAAATATCCGATGGAACCCAAGTTAGAAGGAAAAATCGACATATAACGGAATTTCGAATTAACCATACTGGATGTCGCAAATTTACGAGACACATTTTTAAAATAAGTTACTGTCTACGTATTTCGAATCTTTTTCAAAACGGTAACATTTCGCAAGATCGCGACATTAAATTATTTAGCGTTATTTCTGGACTTCAATTTAACAGTCTCCAAATAAATGCGAAAAATGCGAGGTTTCTGAATAATTTCAGAAGTTTTCACGAATAAACGTCTCGCGAAAAGTCAGGCTTCCTAATATAACACATAAATATTTCACACAAAACTAAAAAGTCATCTTGATGCCGAAAATATACGCTGAACGGTGTATACCACTCAGGGTATCCTCAGTATGCATTTCCTCGAGGTCGGGCACGGGGAAATATAGCTTATGCAATTGGCGCCGCTTGCGTGAAACTCGCTCCTTCGCAATCTCTGAGCCTAGAGGCGCGAGTTTAAATGATTCAATCCGCCTTCGGAAAATTTTCGTTACCCGTATGTAAAATTCGTTACTTTTTCGTTACCCATTTGTAAAATTCGTTACTTCCGTTATCGGTAGACACCCTGGGAATGTTATCTTTGTACACACTTTTAAATGTCACATCATATCTTTTCGCCTTATTACCGAGGAACCGACGCAATCACTCAGTTCGAAAAATCACAATAACCTACCGGCATATTAACGCCAACAACATCAAACTAAGTTATACACAAATCATATAATTTCACGTGTGAAACAGATACAATATTCCGCAGCGTACAACTACCTATCACCTACTGGTCATTATGCAACACATCTAGGAACAAGCGCTGAATTAACCTTCGACGATTTCAAACGAAGACTTATTCGAAGCCGATTTCAAACGAAGACTTATTCGAAGCCAACTTTTTATAACAGCAGGACGCGACGCGGGAGTTAGTACGCAGTTGTCGATTATCGATACAGAGCGAAACTGCGGTATCGAGATATAACTTCAAAACACGTAAAGTCGATCCGTTCGATAGATGACACATTAAATCCAAAATTACGCGTGGGGTTTTTGAAAAATCGGGAGATTTAATACGTTAAGCGGGAGGGCGGGAGAAATGGTCTGAAATCGGGAGTCTCCCGCCTAAATCGGGAGAGTTGGCAGGTATGTATAAGTATATAAGTTACACCATTTATTAAACTGTAAATGACTAACATGATATGACATCCCAGTTTACAAATGTACTTAAGACTGAGTAATTTTAAATTCTCACTAGTCTATCAAACAAGCATAGCTGTCTTTCGACCACACTCAGGCATACAAAACTAGTGACGTATCGAAGATCATATTATTGGTCGTTGTTGCAGGTGACTGAGGCTGATTTTGCCCTCTTCAAAAAGGTCTTGCTATATTCTTGCTCAAAACACTTCCCTTTCTGAATCGACTTCAGAGTTATAAGTTTGTCAAAAGTCTTGTCAGAGAGAGATGACCTGAACATCCTCTCACACTCTGCATTACTATGCGGAATGGTCAGAATGGAAAGCATAACTTGAGTACCCCAGCACTACATATCATTTGGCCTACCAGTGCCCGCTTCACATCAATTCTCTCTTCTTCTTCAATAGATGTCACATCCTCAAGTTGGAAGTTACAAAATTGGGAATGTAAAGCATCCATTTCCTCATTAAAATTGTCTTGAGTGTCTGTTAACATGCTAGGAAATTTATTTACAAAAAACTTAATTTTGGAAAATGAAATGTCCCCCTTTCTACTATGTGAGATACTGAAATCACACCTACAGACACTACAAAATGCAAATGTTGCGCCTCTTCTTGACTCAGTTATATGCGGAATCAGGGTGTCTACTGGAAGGATGAAGTAAAAATTAGTTACTTTTTAGCTACCTTTTAGTTAACTTTTAGTTAATTTTAGTTACCTTTGAATTCAAGATACGTCTGCGGTCTGCAAGCAAATGGGCTCATCACGCGGTGGAGAAAGACAGCAATGAACTGTGTTTAAAGCGGTAAATACAATTCACTTAGGGAGTTACAACAATTTTAAAAATCATAAATAAATACTAGATATTTATTATCAAATGAGTTGTTTCAGCTAATATGTCGTCTTGTGCACAAGGCGTTTTTATAATTGCCAAGAGGTTGCTCTGCTCTGCTCTGCTCTTGACCGTGGCGAGATTTCCTTTGTCCCCGCGGTAGATCACGAAGAAATTTATGAGACGTTATATGATTGTAACCGAATTCTGTCTTCACAGTCAAGTACGGCGAAATTTCAAGATGTTACACGATCGGCGCTGGTCTCACCCGTTTGTCAAGATTCCCGTTGTATTCGCGGTAGAACACTGATAAATATCGCGATTTAATAATCGGTGTCACTTTTAGTCGTTCGACGAGATTTCCATTGTCTTTGAGGTCGGGCGCGAGGAAATATAGCATTATTATGCTATCGGCGCCACTTGCTGTCCGTTTGACAAAAATACAGTTGTTCTCGTCATTGAATGCGGAGAAATATCGCGATGTATCGCAATCGCTGCCGCTCTCAGTCGTTTTACGAGATTCAAGTTGTCCTCGCGATATTATGCATACCGCGCCGCACCCGGCCGTTGAACGATTGTTTATTCGTCCACACAGAATGGTGGATGCAAGCTCAGGGTTGGGCATGATTAAAATTCACGAGTAGTTATGGACAAGTTGTATGGCCGGCGCCGTGATTCCCGATGTCCCTATGCTGTGGTTGGGAGCTCATCAGTTCAGGGTATATCACGAGGAGAAATTAGTATCGCGACGCTACGTAGGCTGTCATTTCTAAGTGGGTAGATGCACTTCTCGCTCCCCGTACGCTTTTAAGTATACGGTCATGGGAAAAGTAGCGAGTAGGTTTCGGAATGTTTCGTGATTGGTGCCCAATCATCTTTGACGGGATTCCCGCAGACCTCGTGGTCACAAGTTCACGATAGGGGACGGGTTTTTTGATTTTACGCTACTGACGTCGATCTCGGTCCATTTGACGAGATTCCCGCAGGCAAGTCAGCCGGCCGTCTTGAGTATGAATGTTCGAAGTAGGTATCAAATATTAAGAATTATTCGGAGAGGATTGCACGAATAATACGACTAGAGGACACGTTTTCTTTCAAATGCGAATCACGAATTATAAAAGTTATACAAGTTTTCGAAATATCCGATGGAACCCAAGTTAGAAGGAAAAATCGACATATAACGGAATTTCGAATTAACCATACTGGATGTCGCAAATTTACGAGACACATTTTTAAAATAAGTTACTGTCTACGTATTTCGAATCTTTTTCAAAACGGTAACATTTCGCAAGATCGCGACATTAAATTATTTAGCGTTATTTCTGGACTTCAATTTAACAGTCTCCAAATAAATGCGAAAAATGCGAGGTTTCTGAATAATTTCAGAAGTTTTCACGAATAAACGTCTCGCGAAAAGTCAGGCTTCCTAATATAACACATAAATATTTCACACAAAACTAAAAAGTCATCTTGATGCCGAAAATATACGCTGAACGGTGTATACCACTCAGGGTATCCTCAGTATGCATTTCCTCGAGGTCGGGCACGGGGAAATATAGCTTATGCAATTGGCGCCGCTTGCGTGAAACTCGCTCCTTCGCAATCTCTGAGCCTAGAGGCGCGAGTTTAAATGATTCAATCCGCCTTCGGAAAATTTTCGTTACCCGTATGTAAAATTCGTTACTTTTTCGTTACCCATTTGTAAAATTCGTTACTTCCGTTATCGGTAGACACCCTGGGAATGTTATCTTTGTACACACTTTTAAATGTCACATCATATCTTTTCGCCTTATTACCGAGGAACCGACGCAATCACTCAGTTCGAAAAATCACAATAACCTACCGGCATATTAACGCCAACAACATCAAACTAAGTTATACACAAATCATATAATTTCACGTGTGAAACAGATACAATATTCCGCAGCGTACAACTACCTATCACCTACTGGTCATTATGCAACACATCTAGGAACAAGCGCTGAATTAACCTTCGACGATTTCAAACGAAGACTTATTCGAAGCCGATTTCAAACGAAGACTTATTCGAAGCCAACTTTTTATAACAGCAGGACGCGACGCGGGAGTTAGTACGCAGTTGTCGATTATCGATACAGAGCGAAACTGCGGTATCGAGATATAACTTCAAAACACGTAAAGTCGATCCGTTCGATAGATGACACATTAAATCCAAAATTACGCGTGGGGTTTTTGAAAAATCGGGAGATTTAATACGTTAAGCGGGAGGGCGGGAGAAATGGTCTGAAATCGGGAGTCTCCCGCCTAAATCGGGAGAGTTGGCAGGTATGAAAATAATTATCCACAGTGAAGTTCCTTCCAGTATTCTCAATAGGATGTGCTTGTCGTTTGACAACCTCTCCAGGCTTGTTCACAACAGAGTAAGGTCCAAAGGGTTGCTTTCCATTATAAATTTCCCTCTTGTAAGTATGCTTAATAAATGCGAGCGTCCGCCGGAGAATATACATAGATGCCATATTTAGACTGCTCTGATTTAAAACGTTTAATTATTCTTATTGGTCTGGCAAAATGAAAGTTTTTTTTAAATGTCTTACGAAAGCAAATAAACGTATTACCATCTCTTTCAAAACCATCATTTGTGTACAAAACTTGAAATTACGAAGGTGAGCGAAAATCTCACCCGCGATCACTTATGTCGAATTTACACCACGATCAGTGCCGGGTTAATTGTTGTCGATGACAAGTTAATGAATTTAAAATTATTAAGAATCTTACATGTTTCATCAGTGAATCCACATCATTGACAGGGTAGATCAATATTGTTCCTTCAAAAGAAAATTTTAGCTATAAATCAATACTGATCAGATTCATTTAGAGGGGAAAAAAAACATCGTTCAATTTATGTCATGTTATAACAGCACCAGTCCCAATCAACCTATCAAACATTGATTGGGACCTTAGTTATTATTGTTTTAAGAGGCAGAACAGCTGGGTCATCTGCCCCATATTGGGACTTTCAAATCGAACAAAATTTATTGTAGTGGGACTACTGCCCCAGTGGCAAATATATACATGTAAATAAACAAATTAGTAAATTAAAATCACAAACAACTTTAATTAACAACACACACCAACTCAATACTATACAATTGTACAGTGAGCGCCCTCCCTATAGAACGGGGCTTTCCAAATGCCGTGTCGTGGACACGTCGTAATGACTCACCGTCACATTTATAGCATGTGCCGATTACAACAGTACACCGTAAATGTCTGGATGCTGTTATAGCATTTATTAGATCCGCAGCTGGCAAGATACCTTAGTTGTGATAACTAAGACTTTAAGTACTGTAGCCTACCTCGTATCCCATGAACAGGGTCAGGTATAGAACAAAACATCAAATTCTCTGAGTGGAAACTTGTCTTCTCAAGAAGAAATTTGCAGTAAATTTGTTCACAAGTTTCAGCGCCGTGCAATATTTACTTGTAGAGGAACCTCAAACAAAAGGTATACAGAAACAATCTGCATACTCTGGAGGCTCAAGAGAATGAAATAACTGTGCTGATACAAAATATCAGTCAGAATGAATTACAGCGAGTGTACCAAAAATTCGTACGTCAGTGCAATGTGTGTTTAGAAATTGAAGAACAGCATTTCCAGCAACTCCTCTGAAATTCATGTAAGTAATTATGATTATTAAATACGTTAAAAAGTGTAAATGTGTTGAAGTAGTAGGGCGCCTTGCTCGACACTTGGCTAGCCAGTGCCCCGGCCGCCAGGCGGTATCTGCGAGTCTCTGTTCTATAGGGAGTGTCCTCACTGTAGAATAACTACTAATATACTCACTATTTAAAAGAACAAATCTAAAGCTATCCCTACAAATCGTTTAAATAACACATACATATGTAAATATAGACAATACCCTTCTCTCTTATAATACTTTTTCCCCATTATCTCGTCATCGCCTGACCACCTTGAATTTCCAAATATTTTCTAGGCTGACGGATGTCTTATGGTAAACAGTTCCGCTTTCTTTCACCCCTCCTTAAATAGGAATAGCAAAAGATTTAAAAATCCATACAATGAGCTTCAAGGCATGCTTGGGCTTGTGTTTATGACGATAAACTACGCTTGTGTAGCGTTCGAGAAATTGGTAGCCTATTAGCATTACGTTATACAATTGAGGAAAACCCATTAAGGGTATTTTGTATGTGAGGTCATCCTATATGCAGGCCTTTTCTTCAAATGCACCTCCAACCAACAAGGGTAGCAATAAGATGGTATATTGGCTTTCACGGCCGGTGAATTAAAACTCAGCACTTCTTCTAGGTTTGTGCCGTGTCTTGTGTTTGATTTCGCCTAGGACACCAAGCTGGTTCATCGGCGGGCTCTTGGTGTCCCCGGCCGGACCCCCACAGGAGTAACGAACTGCGCGCCACCTCCCTTTATATTGAGTGCAACTGCACTACTTTGCTGCGAGAACTAAGAGCTCAAACTCCGGGCGGGGACACCAAGAGCCCGCCGATGAGCCAGCTTGGTGTCCTAGGCGAAACCCCACACAAGACACGGCACAAACCTAGAAGAATTGCTTAGTTTTGAGGGTAGCAATGTCTGCTACAGCACAAGCCCATGAGGCCCGGCTATCTCCGGACTCGGAAGATTAGTAAATATCAGTCCCCCTGGGGCCCATTCTTGAAATGGTTTTCTCTTGGTCTCCCACTTTCAACTCCAGGCAAATGCCAGAACAATACCTTCTATTAGGCCACGGCCGCTTCTTTATAACTTCTTGCTGAGGTCCATCCGTCTTCATGTAGTCTCACGTTAACATCTCAAACGTGGAAGGGCATCTGACCATAAAACCCATTTGCTATATTATAGAAACTTGTCTGACCTTACCCCAACGCCATAGAAGTGGGAATAATAAGGGGTAGAAATACACACACAGGTCTATCAGTGACTGATACTGCACCACTTGAATTGTGTCCATAGCAATTTAAGTCCAAAAGTTCACGGCTGATACTTCTGAAGTACAGCAGAAGGAAATGTGACAGATAAATTGAAATGAAGCCAATCAACATCAGTTCATTAAGCACAGCCATAAAATATACTTACCAGTCTTGTCGAAAAGGTTATCAGTTTCAAAAAGGACATTATTCTCCACTTCATCAAAAAGTCCATGATTGGACAACTTGACAGGCGGTGACACTGCTGTAGGAGTGCTTGTGAAGACATTCTCTTCAGAAATGTGATCGCCAGGAGCAATCCTGCATAAACAATGCACAATAAATGGATTCACTTGCACCCTTCTGACTTTTGCTAAGAATGATTCTTTATTTAAATAAAAAGCCTAATATGTGGGAAAAAAATAAAAAATATATATACTGTATGTACAGTGCAGATGACTTAGCATTACTGGCTAATAATATTCAAGAAGCCAGAAATCAAATAATAAGCCTACTGTAACTTTTTACCAGCCCTTCTTGGGCGACTGATTTAAAACTTCCCAAAATCATCCTCCTATTTTTGATCGGAAGTACTTCATCATATACCACACAATTGAAATGGCAGGGTCGTGGAGTGTTGGACACACATTTGGTCAACCTAACTGGTATCATTTGGGCGTTCAACTATTAGGTGTCATTCCCTATAAAGAAAACTAATTATAACCTTCAAAATATGTGTATTAATATCAACTTTAAACATATGGCGGGGACTCTCGTCGAACAGACTATGGTTTACTATCTTCTCTCCTCGGCAATGACGAAAACATGTGACCCAAAATGAATGTTGGAATATAAAGATGTTTGTTACTCACTCATCGACGATCTAGCAGATAATCTACGAGACATGCTCGATAGATCAGTTCTCCCCAGCATTTCTAAGATTTTCCACACGTGGTTTGAGGTTAGAGATGTTTACTGGTTTACATAGCCACATCTCTGCGAGAGAAATGAATGTGCTTCCGTACCCAACTTGAATTGTGCTAACAGAGATAACATCGTTGTGATATGTAGCCGTTTCGAGTACATTCACAAGCCATGCTTTCAACAAAACTGTTTCTCCAAATAGGCCTACGCCAAATTACGAGAACGCGACCTTTCCAATCAGACGCTACAATAGAAGTGAAGCCCCGCTATACACGAAAATCCCACCTCTCATCTTGTAAACACATGTTTTCCTCTTTCTCCGCCAGGGTCATGATACCCTCCAACCCATACAAAATACACCAATAATCTCCAACCCATGTATATTTCTTACAACTCGTGGCGCGAAACTCTTCTCTGACGTCAGAACCTTACACAATTTACACAAAGCTTTCTTCAAGACAAGGGAAGTTATTCTCGGCCCAATCTAAATTTGGCCTAGAGTTTCCTGCTGTTGCAACATCTTGTAGCTTACCTACACAATCCGCTGTCTTGTATACTGACATCTCCCATACAAATTAAATGAAATATTCCTGACTGAGTCCCCGAGATACACAAGATATATATACACTAAATAAAATGAAATTCTACAACCTAAATGATGATGATGAACAAGAAAAGAAATGGTATGAACAAATTACCCTAACCTGACTTCTCTTGCAGTCAACCAAATAAGGGTTTGGGAACATTGTGACCGGAACAGTCACAATACGCCCCCATGTGATTCACACGGGTGAAACAAGTGTGGATCACAAACACTCAAACAAGCAACGCACTGAAAACACAAAGAATTACACTATTACATAAATAAACCCTGGAAGACATATATACATACACACTTGTCAAATTTTCACACATTCTCACTCTCTCGAATGTCTTATTGTGTCCATTTCCTAGCCTCACTGATTTCTCTCAAGTGTCTTAGGTCTACCACTTCATTTTCTTCGTCTCATCATGAGACCCTATCGCTTCACAAGCCATGGTATTTGCCTGCACAGGCCTTATCATACCATCTATCCATCTAACACTCGATGCCACTTTGCTGGTTAGCATTCTTCGTCACATCTCTTGAGTTTTGTCATGCCATCACGTTATGTTGACTGATTCTCTAAGAGTCCATGCCATATTATTTTACAGAGTGATATCTACGGAGATTCCTAATATTATGTGTACTGACAGACTTACCATCCTGGTCCGTTAAACTATAGGCACACTCACCAATACGTTTAACCACCTTAAAAGGCCCCTGAAATAGATGAAAAAACTTCCCTATCTCCTTATCTACAGCTGAAGACGGATATGGAACCCTCAGAAGCACCTGATCGCCTACTTCAAAAGAATCAAACTTTACCCGCTTCTGCTGGCGCCTACGCTTATTCCCTGCCTTGATTAAGTTGTCCCTAGCCAGCTGGATACAAACATCCTTCCCAATCTCCTCTCCCGTGACCAAACCTAGCATTCTAGCAAGCTCATTGGTAGGCTTCCTACCATACTGAATTTCATAGGGAGTGCATTTTACACTCTCATGGAACGTACTATTGAACCATCGTTCAATATCTCCTAACTTGGAGAACCACGCATTGTGGCGATTGCTCACATAGGTGCGAAATACTCTCCCTAATTCTCTCATAACTCGTTCGGACAAATTCCCTTGAGGATATCGAATAGATGAGAATATGTGCTTGATACCCAATTCACTCAACTTGGTTTTCCAGATCTTTGAGGTGAATTGACTACCGTGGTCTGATAGTATCCTGAGAGGCACCCCAAACTCAGGTACATACTTATCAGTGATCTGTAGGACACAACCCTTCCCGGTCGCTTTTCTCAGGGGATACAGTTTGACGAGTTTACTGAATGCGTCAACAACCACGAAGATATACTGATATCCAAACTGAGCTTTAACCAATGGACCATACAGATCGACACAGAGTAAATCCCTTGGTTTTTCTGTGATCACCATTTGCCGAGGTCCCTCAAGAAACCTCGTTGGGCATTTACACCGTTGACACGAGTCACAACTTGCCAGAACTTTCCTAATCCGCCTTCCCATGTTCTTCCAAATGAAATGCTGCTGAACAGCAAAAAGAACCTTGCTTGATCCAAAATGCCCTAAAGCCTTGTGATGATACCAAATCATCGTTACCTGCAATGAGCTTGGCACACACACTCTCCAGGCACCTTCATGGCACAGCCTAGCCAAGAAACCACACTCCAACTTGTACCAATACTTTCCAACCTTAATTCTACTATCCACATCCATACCTCTCAACTGAGTCAAGATATCACCTAAGACCTCATCCTTCTCCTGCTCTACAAGCAGATTCCTTAAGCAGCGTATCTCATAATCACACTCGCTTACCTTGGTTACGCAGATAACAACACCTTCCTGTACCTCCAGTACCTGATGACCCTCATCACCCCCAATGTTTCTACTCATGAAGTCAGCCACAATGTTCTCAGTACCCTTAATATGCCTTACCTCAAAGTTATATTCACTTATAGCCAATATCCACCTTGACATCCTGTTCGAAGTGAGCTTGCAGGATCCAATAAAAAGTAATGCATGATGGTCAGTCAGTATCTGCAACTTACTGCCCAACACATAACTCCTAAACTTCCCTAGAGAGTATACGATTGCTAACATCTCTATTTCAGTAATTGTATATCTCTTCTCCGCCATGCTTAGCCCTCTGCTTGCTAATGAGACAATCCCTAGATTGCCCTCACTATCCTCCTGACACAAAATGCCTGAGATGCCTTGCATGCTCGCATCAGTCATCAAAATGTAGGGACAATCCAGACGAGGATACCTAAGCATGACAGTCTCTACAAAGCCTCTCTTCAACTCCTTAAAAGCCTCATCGTGCACCTGGGTCCATACCCACTTAGTACCCTGCTTCAGCAATTCCCTAAACGGTTCTACAAGACAGGAATATTTAACTACGAATCTACGAAAATAATTGAAAACCCCTAATATTGACCTCAATTGTTTGGCGTTACGTGGTGTAGCAGTGTTGTGAATCTTGTCTAATCGTGACTGTTCGGGAGACACCCCTTGTGTTGTGATAGTATGCCCTAAAAATGTGATTGATGTTGTGCAAAACAGAGACTTCTTAAGTTTAATTGTAAATCCCCCGTCCCTTAATTTCCCCAAAACAATGTCTAAGTGATCCAGGTGTTCCTTTAATGTGTAAGATGCAACAATTAAATCATCTATGTACATTGTCACAAACTCGTGTGTGTCCCTCCCTAACACTAGATTTAAGGCCCTAATCAACGCTGAACTGCTGGTCTTTGTTCCGAAAGGAACGACCCTGAATTGGTACAAACCACTCTTAAAGCTAAACGCAGTCAACTTCCTGTCCTGTTCTCTCAACGGTACCTGCCAAAATGATGCACTCAGATCCATAGTGGAAAACCATTGCTTACCATTGAATTTCTGAACCAGTTCCTCAACACATTCTGGCCTCTGTTGGTCCCCAGATATCCTACAATTGAGCTGCCTGGCATCAATACACAACCTGACCGAGCCATCACTCTTCCCAACCACAACTAAGGGATTCAGATATGCACTAGTTGAAGGCTCAATAATACCCTGATTCAGCATAATGCCTATTTCTTTCTCCACAGCATCAGCAAATTTGTGAGGTATCGGGTACTTGGGTCCTGAAAATGGAGAATGATCTACAATTTCGAACTGATGCGTATAGACATGTGTTAGCCCTGGCTTGTCACTGAAAACTTCTTGGTTTAGCTCTAAAACCTCTAACAACTTATCCCTCTCCTCAACACTTAAACCACTCTTATCCACAGCCTGCTGGAGTTGATCACACTTATCACCCTCCACAGCAATGTGACATAAATCCACAACTTCCTCCTCATCGTCAGCCTTACCTTCTGCCATATCCCCTACAGTGACCTCAGTAACACATGCCTTTACTGTCTTATCTACACTCTTGCATTTCATTCTCATCTCCTGGCTTATATTCCCCCTCACAAAGTTGATGACACCCCGGTCAAAATCAATAACAGCACTATGCTCGTTAAGCCAGTCTATCCCCAAAATCATTTCATAAATTAGGTTAGGAATTACCAAGCAAGTCTTGTGGTCAACTTCATTACCAAACCTCATGGGCAACAATACCTGCTTTCCCACTCTTTGGGATTTATTACCAACAGCAGTTACCACATATGTCGACTTAACTGGAATTTCTTCCAACTTACCACCGTCCTTGATTAAAGTATCATAAAATCCCTTACTGATGACACTTCTCTCACTCCCCGAATCCACCAATGCCTGCACTCTCTTACCTAGTATGCTCAACTCAACAGTTGACATAAAAGCCTCCTTCTCCCCGATACATGAGAACTCCTGCTGGTCAGCTAGCAGATCCTCCCGACTCATAGGCATAAAATCCTCCTCACCCACAATAACACACTGCTTGACTTCATTTCTTACGGACTGCCTGACTGACCTCCCTGCACAGCCCGTTCGGAGTTTAAAGCTCCTTGACCACCTTGTTCTTGTCTCCTCTGGTTCACCTGTACTCTTTCGTTACCACCTTCCTGACGCCCCCCACCTCTCTGATAGTTACCTTCCTGTCGCTGTGAATTATCCTGACGCCCCCCACCTCTCTGATAGTTTTCCTGCCTCTGCTGATAATCTCTTTGCTCCTGATTAAATCTACCCCTATTAAACTCCTGATTATTCCCCCTATTGCCCCTAAATTCCTGTTTGACCTCTGGCCTCTCCATGTGCTGCTTGCCTAAAACGTCAAAGCTCGTAAGAAGCTCTTCCAACTCTTCTACCGTCCTTACCTTCTGCATACAAGCTGCCTCCTGAATTCTAGGTGGGAAGTGCTTCAACATGACCCTAACCACATCACTGTCAGAGGTCAGCCCATCCAAATTCTTCCAAATAAGTACATGTGCCAAAAAATATTCTGTCAGGGATACCCCTTCTCTCTCCTTATATTTCCCAAAAGTTAATTTTTCCCTTTCCCTGGACTGTACCCCCTCCCCCCAGAACTTAGCTTTGAATTTATCCCTGAATTCCCTTAAACTATTCATGTTAGGCCTGTATATTTGGAACCATGCTTTCACATCCCCTTGAAATGAGTTAGACAAGATCTCCAACACTGTTTCCCATTCGACAACCCCGTCTTCTAGATCCTTGCTGAATTTCTTCTCAATGGTTTTTAAAAACTCCATAGGGTTGAACTGCCTTGAGTTAAATTGTGGCAGACCAGG
Organism: Meconema thalassinum; assembly: GCA_946902985.2. NCBI lineage: Eukaryota > Metazoa > Arthropoda > Insecta > Orthoptera > Tettigoniidae > Meconema > Meconema thalassinum. Next base: position 414,623,851 of record OX336390.1, on the reverse strand, counting down.
GTCCCTGAGTAGCAAACTAGATGGCATCACAACCCTTTGACTCATCGGTCGCTCTTTCAACTCTCTCCTGACCTTTATCAGCTCTTCCTGCAGCTTTTAGTTTTTCTCGGTCAATGCCACCTGCTTCCCTCTCAGACCCTCAATCTCTCCCAACTTATTTTCAACGGCACCTACTCTATCTAAATATTCCCTCTTATTCCCACTTACAGTGTTGCATATCTCATCACACTTTCCCGTTACATTCTGTACTTCTGCCCTTGAACTAGCTATCTCTGACTTAATTTTCGTTATTTCCACATCTTGCTGGTTCTGATGGCCTTCCATTCCTTCTAGCCTACTTGTGATCCCAGCCTGATTCCCCTGCATTTCTGCCCTGATTTCCTCTCCCTGTTTGCTAATTTTCCCACTTAATTCCAGGTTCATACTCTCCATTCTACTATTAAGGACAGACTTATGGTCCCGTATTTCTTTGCTGAGACTCTCTATCCTTGTGTTCGTGGCCCTGTTGCTCTCCTGAATTTCCTTACTTACAAATTCCTTCACTTCTACTATCTGTTTGGTCACTGACTCTACCTTCTCATTTACAGAGCCTACCTGCTCCTTAATTTCCTTACTCATAGATTCTCCTTGCTTCTTAATCTCTTTTATTTCACTCAGTAGCATTTGGATCAAACTATCGTTCATAACCCCCCCATTTACATTTAAGTTACTACCTTCAGCGATCAGCTGCGACTCAGTAGTAACAATGGTAACATATGTTCCCACTGTCTTTTCCACATCTTCCTCACTGCCACTTCCCCCAGTTTCCTGATTACCTGACATTTTACTGTTTGATTTACACACAACCCTTGACCTTAATTCTAAATTGTCTGATGTGGACATACCCCTTAAAACAAAACAAATTACTGTGAACCCTAATACTCCTAAGGTGTCTATCGGCTGTGTGCATATGTGCCCTAATGATACCTGCTAGGTTTCCCTACTCTTGCCCCACGTTGAGGTGCTATGTTGTAACTTTTTACCAGCCCTTCTTGGGCGACTGATTTAAAACTTCCCAAAATCATCCTCCTATTTTTGATCGGAAGTACTTCATCATATACCACACAATTGAAATGGCAGGGTCGTGGAGTGTTGGACACACATTTGGTCAACCTAACTGGTATCATTTGGGCGTTCAACTATTAGGTGTAATTCCCTATAAAGAAAACTAATTATAACCTTCAAAATATGTGTATTAATATCAACTTTAAACATATGGCGGGGACTCTCGTCGAACAGACTATGGTTTACTATCTTCTCTCCTCGGCAATGACGAAAACATGTGACCCAAAATGAATGTTGGAATATAAAGATGTTTGTTACTCACTCATCGACGATCTAGCAGATAATCTACGAGACATGCTCGATAGATCAGTTCTCCCCAGCATTTCTAAGATTTTCCACACGTGGTTTGTGGTTAGAGATGTTTACTGGTTTACATAGCCACATCTCTGCGAGAGAAATGAATGTGCTTCCGTACCCAACTTGAATTGTGCTAACAGAGATAACATCGTTGTGATATGTAGCCGTTTCGAGTACATTCACAAGCCATGCTTTCAACAAAACTGTTTCTCCAAATAGGCCTACGCCAAATTACGAGAACGCGACCTTTCCAATCAGACGCTACAATAGAAGTGAAGCCCCGCTATACACGAAAATCCCACCTCTCATCTTGTAAACACATGTTTTCCTCTTTCTCCGCCAGGGTCATGATACCCTCCAACCCATACAAAATACACCAATAATCTCCAACCCATGTATATTTCTTACAACTCGTGGCGCGAAACTCTTCTCTGACGTCAGAACCTTACACAATTTACACAAAGCTTTCTTCAAGACAAGGGAAGTTATTCTCGGCCCAATCTAAATTTGGCCTAGAGTTTCCTGCTGTTGCAACATCTTGTAGCTTACCTACACAATCCGCTGTCTTGTATACTGACATCTCCCATACAAATTAAATGAAATATTCCTGACTGAGTCCCCGAGATACACAAGATATATATACACTAAATAAAATGAAATTCTACAACCTAAATGATGATGATGAACAAGAAAAGAAATGGTATGAACAAATTACCCTAACCTGACTTCTCTTGCAGTCAACCAAATAAGGGTTTGGGAACATTGTGACCGGAACAGTCACACTACAAAACATAGCACAAAAAATTGAACTTCAGATAACATTTGAAAAGACAGAGATAATGGTAGCAAATCCACTTGTAATCAATCACATAACAGTAAATAACAAGAAAGTTAAAATAGTGAAGCAATTTAAATACTTAGGAGAAATTATAACTTACAACTTGGATGAGAAACTTGCATGGCAAGAAAGAACTAATAAAATGATAAAAGCCCAAAAATTAACATGGTCTATATATAAAAGAAAATGTCTATCAATCACAACAAAATCAAAACATTACAAGACAGTGGTTCAACCAGAGGTGACATATGGAAGCGAAACTCTTTTTAAAGTTACTCAGAAAAACAGAATCGACAAAATTTTAAAAGTAGAAAGAAGAATAGCTAGAACATTCATAAATAAAAAATATCAGAAAGATGGACAATGGTGGATAGTACCAAATGACGTGGTATAGAGAGAACTGGAGCCCATCATTGGTACTATTCGGAAGAATCAGATTTCTTTTTTGGTCACATTATGAGGACACCGGAAACCGATTATCTAGAAAAATTTTAGAGAAACTTTGGAATATGACCAACAAGTAGGATGAATTAAGGAAATTAGAGAAGATATGATAGAATTAGAAATAACCTTGGATGACTTGCAAAACGAAACAAAAAAATTAAAAAACTGAAAGATATAAAAATAAGATTTCAAGCAAAAATAGACAAACGTCATACAGTAAAAAGGGTATTTACAGATGAGGAATGCCTGAAGATCAGAACGAATGAAAAGCAACTGGGCAACTCGGAAAGAAAACTTACTGATAAAGAGGACCAAGAAATGATTGACTGAAGTGGTCCTGAGGCCGTAAAAGCAGCAGAAGTACAGAATTAATTTGTCCGTATCTGGAAGGTGTTCTTAAATGGGAGGGGCCTAATTTTAAAAACAAAATTGGGTCAAGACCGAAATAATATGAGGCGCCTAGAATCAAAACCCACCAAATCCATATTTTATGAAAATTGAGATAAGCATTGTTTCATATAGCTTTTGCTGCGCTGAATTCATTAAAACTATTATTTTGTTACAAAACCTGCTACATCCTACTGTAAAACGAAGTCAAAGTTGAGGCTTAGTTGCAATATCCGCCAAGTCCAACGACAGTGTTGCCATTTTTTGTCACAAAACCCGCCACATCCACATCAGCCAATAGGAGCAACCTGTTCCGCCATCTTACCTTCCATGATGCTTTGGGAAATGTTTACTCTTTACCTATGTGCATTAGTCAGAGAATGTACCTCTGCTTGACGTGATTTGAATGGTTTATGTTGTTATACTTTCTGATAATAATTTGTTTTGGATAATTTTGACAAAGAACAAGAAGTTTGGTCTGGGTGATGCTTTCCACAGAACTGACATTTCCGAACATAAACATGTAACGAAACCTCAGTTTGATATAACTCACGTAAAGCCAGAAGACATAAACAGAGGGATTGTCCTTCAGGCTCAAGAAGTGAAAGATGTTTCCAGACTGCTTTCGAAGCATTTTGGAGAACGCTGGAGGAAAAATGAAGAGCTGCAGTTTTGTTGCATTCTGGAACGTCGTGGCGAACACTAAGAGAATGATGATTGAGAAACTACTATTGAATATGAGGTAGAAACAGAAATTGTGTAGCTATAACTTCCAGTAAAGAATGTGATTTAATAGTTGAATGACGATAGTTTTGTCCCTAAGGGCCTGGACCATAGTAATTGAATATGAATTTAATTTGACATATTTCCTTATTATTATTGTTCAGTACTGAAGGCTACAGTATTACCGTCCCCGTGGTGTTGGAGTAGCGTGCCTGTCTCTCACCCGGAGGCCCCGGGTTCGATTCCCGGCTCCGTCAGGGATTTTGGAAACTGACGTGAGGGCTGGAACGGGAGGGGGGGGCACTCGGCCTCGTGAGGACAATTGAGTAACTGACATTGAGGCAGTGCCCCGATCACGAAAACCAAGATTAACGGCCGAGGGGACCTGATGCGCTGGTCATGCGTCACCCCAATATCTGCAGGCCAAATGGCTGGGGATTGGGCCCTTCACGGGCTGTAGTGCCAGGGGTTATTAACTGTACAGTATTATTACCCTTTCACGAATTGATTGCCGGCAGTGGAGATGGGAACTACTCTTTATGTACTTGTGTCACACGTCAGCCTGCTTCGTTGACAGGTACAGTTGCGTGTGTAAGATATGACTCTGCTCCAGTACCCCCAGTCATCATTTAACTGTCCATGGTGACATGAGCTCCTGTGACGCTTATCTGACGCAATGCAACATGACCTATGTGCAGATTGCACTCTGTCATCGCTGAGTCCTCCACTTCGCCCCGCAGAGCTCATGCTACAATAAACATAAACGCTGGCACAGCCACGCTCAGCGGCAATCAAATCTTGAATGGGTAGTATTTGTTTTATTTGTTTCTGTTTCTTCTAATAAAAAACAAAAACCGCCCCTTAAAACAACAACAACAACAAAACACAAAAATTATACGATTTTTTAATTTTATAACCTATACTTAGTTAACTTTCATTCAAAATATTAATTTCTTAATAAGGCTTACGCAGTTTCTACAATCTCTTCGCAACTTCAAACTCTTTGGTATCAAAACCAGCCAAATCCAAATCTTGGTAACAAACCCCGACAAATCCGAATTATTGCTTTATATTTTTCTACATACAGTTTTAGCTATCTCAGGGATCAGCTTCGTACTTAGTCACTGTTTTCAAAAATAATTCAATTTTTAGTGAAAAAAGTATTTCTTTTTGGGTATTGGTTCGTTTGTGACAGTTTTTGCCACTTCGCCAAAAAAGTGAAGGAATGGATTTGGAGGGTTTTGATTCTAGGCACCTCAAATGTACATTACATACTGAACAAAATACAAAACTGTACTATAGTTAGGTTATACACATCTCCAATTACTGTAAATATAAGCAATAAAGCAGTACTGTATAGTACTTACAATTTTATGAAGATTTCCTTAAAAAATCAGGCAGGTGGTTTGTTGGTGAACTTTGCATGAGCAAGTCCCTGTTCAAATACACCATGTAACTGTTGTATTAATGACAGCGCATCAGTATCGCTGCGACTAAGAGCAAATTTTTCAATCGCTCCACCACCTGGCAAGCTAAGTTATAGTTTGTTATAGGATTTTCGTCTTTTTCTCCTTCACTCTCACTACACTCACTGTCTTGCCAGCCGTTTGTTTTATTGTTTGCATGTCCTTCACAATTTTATTTACGTTTGAAACCCCAATTATTTTGTCCAAATAACAGAGGAAGCTTGCTGTTTAAGAAGAATGGATCCTTCTAGGAAGCATCGTAAATTGGAATAACATAGAGGAAGAGATAATGAACCGTATAAAATCTGCAGAGAGGTGCATGTTTGCGATGAATAAGCTATTCAACAGTACACTGTTATCAAGGACATTAAAGCTCCGTGTTTATAAGACAATTGCACGACCAGTATTAATATATGGGGCAGAGACATGGACGCTGAGCAAGAAGATGGAGAGGAGAATATTGACCTTTGAAAACAAAGTGTTAAGAAAAATCTTCGGGTTGGTATTAGAGCAGGGAAACTTTAGAAGAAAAAAACACAGAAATTCACGCACTGTATAACGAACCGGATGTGATAGCAGTAATAAGGAGCAGAAGAATAGAATGGCTGGGACATGCACTGAGAAGGGAAGAAGGGATGGTAAAAAGAGTGCTAGAAGGAAAACCACAAGGGAAAAGACCCCTCGGTAGACCAAAGTTGAGAGGCAGGATGGAGTCAGGAAAGACCTGGAGGCCCTGGGAGCCAACGAGAATATGGCCGGAGACAGAAAGCAATGGAAGAGGTTAAAGAGTGAGGCAATGACCCGACTTTGGTTCGTGTGGCCAACTAAGTAACGGAGGTTAAGCAGACCTTCTCGCCTTAAAGATCTGTTCGTGTCCACAACTGAGTGTCCATAAAAGAGTTCATTTTATTAGCAATTAGCAGGCTTCGGATAATTATGCACTTAAAAATGCCAAAATATGCATGCAAATATGCACTAAAAAGTGTCTAAATAAGCACTAAAATATGCATTAAAAATAAACATATATCTGATATCAATTAGTGGTTTATATTACAAGAAATCAATGTTACATATTAAATATCGCCAAAATAAAGAAAATCACTTACAGTACTACAATAGATTGCTCCAGTTTGTCAATAAAATTTACAAGTCTTGATTACACTTAATCACTGCATGATGTAATAGGTTTTCAAACACAAACTTGCACCTATTTTCACTTAAAATGACTTTGTACTCAGAAAACACTCTCTCCACATCACATGCCACAATTTGAGCATACTCCAACTTAACGAAATCAGAGATCTCTAGTATCGATGCACTGTCAATTTTGTCTTTGCCTTGGATAACACCACAAATGCTTTTAAGTTTGAGGAGACCGGAATTTTTCAGCACTAAATTCTGCAATTTTTTCGAGAAAACTTGATTAGTTGGGTTCTTTAGGGATCGATCGACTTCTTGATGGCTGAAGTCATCATCATCATCTTGCACAGTTTCCAGCCACTGGCCGGGTCTGTTTGGAACACAAGCCTCTCCAACGTCTTCTGTCTTCCCACCATCTCTCAGCCTCCACCCTTGTCCAGTCTTCTCCTCTCTTCTTCACGCTTTCTTCCACCCCTTTCAGCCACCTGTCTCTCGGTCTTCCCCTCGGTCTCTTTCCTTCCCACTTCGTCTCATGTACTCTCCTGGGTATCCTCTTCTCCTCCATTCGTTTTACATGTCCATACCATCTAAGTCTAGATTTCTTTATACCATCCTGTAATGGTTCCTCCTTCATTAATTCTCTGGTCCTCTCATTTCTTATTCTGTCCATCTTTGTAGCTCCAATACTGCTTCTCAAGAACCTCATCTCACTGGCCTGTATTTTGCTCCTCTCCCTTCCTTTCATAACCCAGGTCTCCGAGGCATACGTCAGGATAGGGACATAGTACGTCCGATATATGATCTTTTTGCTGTTCTGAGGGACATCCTTGCTCCATAACATGCTTCTCACACTCCTCCGAAATGCTTCTGCCTGCCTCCCCCGCTCATTTATTTCTCTATCGTTTCTTCCATTATCTTGTATCAGGCTTCCCAGATACTTAAAACTCTCCACTTTCTTCAGCTGTTCCCCACCAATTGTTATTCCCGTTGTGGTTCTTTCCTTCTTCCTTGTTGTGATCACCATCTCACTCTTATTTATGCTAAATTTCATCCCATATCCTTGTATTACTCCTTCCCACACGTCCAACTGTTCCTGTACCTCCTCCTCCTTGTTTCCCCAAATCATCAAATCATCTGCAAACACCATTGCTTTCATCTTTCCGTCCCCAATTACTTGTGCCACTCGGGTCATTATGTCATCCATCACCACAATGAAAAGTAACGGTGACAGTGCACTTCCTTGTTTCAGGCCGTTTCCTTGTTCCAACCAGTCAGATCTCTCTCCTCCCACTTTCACACAGCTCACGCTTCCCTTGTACATCTCCTTTATCCTCTTTATAGTCCATTTCTCTACTCCTCTATCCTCCAGGGACTTCCATACTTTGTTTCTGCATACACTGTCATATGCTTTCTCAATGTCCAGGAAGGCCATCAGTAGATCTGTTCCATATTCATAGTGCTGTTCTTGTAACTGCCTTACAGCAAAAATCAAATCCACTGTGGACCTTCCTGCTCTGAAGCCATGTTGTTCTTCCCTCATCCCTCCTTCTATCCTTGTCCTAATTCTCTTTTCCAAAACTTTCTCGAAGATCTTTGCACAATGACTCATCAGTGTTATTCCCCGATAGTTTCTGCAATCTGTTCTACTACCTTTCTTGAAGATCGGGACAATGATTCCTTTTTTCCAGTCCTCTGGGGTCTTCCTTTCCTTCCATGCTGTCCTCATCACTCGGTACAGCCACTGTATCCCCACCTCTCCTGCTGCTCTCACCATCTCCACACTCAACTCATCCACACCCGGTGCCTTCCCTCCTTTCATCTTGTTCACTGCATCTTCCACTTCTTTCCATGTTAAGTCCTTTTCTGTTTGCAGTTCATCTTCCTCTTCCCCGATTTCTTCCTCCTCACCATCTTTTCCATTTGGGTTCAGAAGTTCTTCAAAATATTCTTTCCACATTTTCTTCAGTTCTTCCCTATTTTCTATCTCTTGTCCCCTTTTGTTCACCATTCTAACATAATCCGTAGGATCCTTCCGCCTCTTATCTTTCACCATCCCATACAGGACCTTTTTTGTACCTTCACTATCCTCCTCCATCATCTTTGTCCACTCTTCCATCCACTTCCTTCTCTCCTCAGCCACCACTCTCTTCGCCTCCTTCTTTCTTTCCTGGTACTCTTCCCTTGTCTCTACCGTCCTATTTTGATACCACCTCCTAAAGGCTCTATTCTTTTCCCTTACTATATCTTTTGTCTTCTCATTCCACCATGGTGTTTCCTTCCACCTCTTCTTACTACTTGTCCTCCCACATACTGCTTCTGCTGCACCCACTAGTGTCTTCTTAAATCTAGCCCATTCCTCTTCCACCCCTCTTTCTTCATCTGTTGGAATTCCTTCCTTTACTATTTTGAGGTACTCGACCCTTCTTTCAGTTTCCATATCCTTATACGTCTTTCCTGGTTCTCAGTCCCTTTCTTCTCCTTACTCCCTCTCAGGTTCATTACCAGTAATCGATGGTCGCTATCCAGGTTCTCCGATGGTATAACCTTGATGTCCGTGATGTTCTTATTTAGTTCTTTCTCATACAGTATATAGTCGACCACCGACTTCCTGGTCAAGTCATCACTGTACCATGTGATTGTGTGGCTCTCTCTTTTCTTAAACCAGGAGTTCCCAACTAGCAGGCTGTTCCTCTGGCAGAAGTCCAACAGTCTCTTTCCTTCCTCATTTCTTCCACCCCAACCCTCTGGTCCTAGAACACTCTCATAACCTTGTCTTTCTCTTCCTACATGGGCATTGAGGTCCCCCATAACAATCATATTTCTTCCTACCAACTGCTTCTGCAATTCCTCTTCAAACTCCTCCTTCTCTTCAGAAGCGCAGCCTACTTGTGGAGCATATACTTGCACTATTTCTACGGTCTCTCCCCTCAGTGCTACTTTCACTTTTATCATCCTATCACTTATTCTCCTCACTTCTTCTTTCAAACCATCTCGTACTACTACTCCCACTCCATTCCTCTTTCCCTCTTCGTTCCCACTCCAGTACAGTCTATAGCCTTTTCTCAGTACTCTCCTTCCTTCCCCTTTCCACTTTGTTTCTGCCAATCCCAATAAATCCAACTTCCTTCTTTCCATCATATCCACTATCTCCTCCATCTTCCCCGTCAGCGTTCTTAGGTTTAAAGTTCCAAATCTTAGTCCGTGTGTACAGCCGTGTCGTCGTCTATTAAATCCATCCTGTCCGAGGCTCGTTCCATTTTTGAAAGCATTTGGTTTAATCCACTACTGGCTTGCTGGGCCTATCGTAGCTTCACCAGAGCCCCGTTAGCCGTCACTTTTCAGGGTTCCTGTAGGACCTTCACAGCTACCGTAACGGTCCCGGGGCACACGAAGTCCCCACTGTACTTCGCCCCTACAGGCAATCCCCTACTTTGTGCCGTTGCCCGTCTCCCACGACGTGGACGAGGGGTTGGACTTATGGGAGACGTATGCAACGCAAATTGGAACGAATGAATATAAGTTGCTCACGAACACCATCTTTGCTCGAGACTTTTTAAGCTTCTTTAATAGAAGCAGCATCTTCAGAATCGAGGTCTTCAACTACCTTTTTTACCACCTCGAAATAATTGGCATAATAAACAGCAGCATCGAGCCACGTTCCCCATCTTGTACGAACTTGTGAAGGCGGGAGCGGCATCAAAAGATTTTTCTTTGCGACTTGGAGCCTTCAGAAACACTCTTTTCACTGTGGAGATCAACGTGTTTACTTCAGGAAACGAAGCCCGGACTGCTTCAGCGACTCGATGAAGTCCATGTGCTACACATGTGACTTGTATCATCTTGGGATATAATATCCCAAGACCTCCCATGGCTTTACACATGTAAGGTGCGGCATCCGTGCAGGCCACGATAACATGATCGTAAAGAATGCCTGATGGCCACAAACAAGAAAGTGCATCATTGAAAAATGCAGCAACTGTTGAGTGATTCACCGTAGGCAATACAGCCATATTTAGTAGATATGATTTGTCTCTCTCTTCTTCTTCTCCTAAAATTCCAAATACGAAGTTAGCTACATATCTTTGATCTACGTCCGCTGTTTCGTCTAGTGAGACCCAAATATATTTTCCATGTGCGTTTTCCCTTAGTTTACCTAACGTTACATTGTAAAGCTCAGGAACGTAATTCTTCCTAATTGTTGATTTATCTGGAACTGGTTGTTTCGTATACACCTGCAGAAACTGAACTAAGTTCTTATTTTTTAGTTTAGCCAACGGTATATTTGCCGAGAGAAATGCTTTATACAGATCTTCATTGAATGTACTACGTGTTGGTCCAGGTTTAACTAAAGCAGTGGTTACAAGAACCTGGTGTTTTTGTTTCAGGTTTACTTCTTTCAATTTTATTGTGTTTCGTTGTTTGAAGATGTTGTTGAATTTGATACTTTTTAGTTGCGTTTACGACTGTTCTACAGTATTTGCAAAACAATACACTTCCGTCAGTTGAAAAGTCTTGAAACTCTCGTACATACCCTTTCATTACCTCATTAACAGTTCTTCTCCTTAGGCATCTTAAATACAGTAGCTATTTAACGTGCTATGAACCACAGCCTGTTTCAACTCAACGAAAGTAAGACTGACAAGAACTAATTGTGCATGAAAGGTAACTATTTACGGAATGAGGAAAAGATAACCTGCTTTACGGGAAATACCAAGAATCAGTCCCCACCTAATTGCATTGCAGGTAGAAAAAGCTATGGCCGGATGTAGGGCTAGTGTTGCTAAATTTAAACACGATGCAAACCTAGCACTGCTCAACATTCCTGTTAGCTGAAATGCATGTCAAATAATCCAAAAGTGTCCTGCAGAAGCTGATGTCTACACTCAAGATTAAGAATGTTTTTGAAATATGCACTAACAGGAAGAAACCCCTAAATATGCACTGTTAAGTTAAAACTGTCCCAAATATGCAATTGCATATGCAATATGCAAAATGCATAATTATCCTAAGCCTGGCAATTAGATATAATTTAATTCGGGACATAAAATTCTGTCCCTTTCTAGGGAGAAGTGTCTGTAAAGAGAGGTTTCACTGTACTGCATATAGTACACCACCCATGTACGGATTAAGTGTTATGTCCCTGTATAAGAAGATATACAGTGACCGAAGTTTCATTTTGAGAATCTGGAATTTGTCAGAAAGTAATTGAAAATTTCAACATCAACTGAGGGAGTCCAGGAATCTAACATGAGACTACATGAAAGCACTCTGATGACCAGGAAATGAGAATTTTAGGAGGCAGTGAACACCGTAATTTGAAATAATTAGGAAACACTAATAAGGAAATTAGGAATAGATTATTTATATAATTAATTTATAAGGTAGTTGAACATTTAAATTTAACTCCAGAAAGGAGCATTCCACTATTTAAACTTTGTCATGACCAGTTACAGTCAGGTAGACGGAAGCAGTCTGGGAAGACCTCACTCTACTCCTCCTAGTGTGTTCGAGTCAATGTGATTGGCGCGAGTTTTCCTGTGAACACGAGGACGAGAATATAGACGTATTAGTACTGAAAAGATCACTCATCTAGTGCGCAGAATATTGTGATAATCATGTAACAACCCATACTGCATGAGAAATACCGGAATTTGCAATATTCCTAAGTGTTTGAAAATAGTACGTAAAAAAAACAAAAAAAACCTGTACGCTCATTATATGGTGAGAAGCGCATAAATTAACTCTTACGAAACACATATTGACTGTGCTATAATCATTGTGTGAATTATTTCTCACGATAACCGTTTTATTTTGAACAGAGAAGTACGTAAATTATTAAGATCATGACGATCACATGTGATACTTTCTCGAAGCGCAAAGTCGCTTGTGAAGCTTTGCTGAATGCTAGAAAGCGTTCTTAGATTCTGTGCAAGCAGAATATCTATGGCCTTTCTTGAAACTAACTGCCAAGTGTAAAGCCAGTGAAATTTAAGCTTGAAGAACTATTTTTCATAAATTCAGTCATCTAGCCCTTTCCCACCCAAACAGCAAGATTGTGCGGGTTAGCTTGTAAAAATCTAGCAAGCCGACTAGTCATTCTTCCGCGTCAACCCGGACTGAATGATCGTGCGTGTTTCAGCTGTTTTTGGTTTCATTCCTCACTAGAGGAGGTCAGCAGGAGCTTGTAAACACGGCTGTGTTCGACAAGATGCGTGCAAGGAAGGTATTTAATTTCTTTTTCACAGTTATACGCTAATAATCACGTTTGTTTGCTATTAATAAGATAATGAAATGTTACAGAGGAGATCTAGGAAATTATTTTCTATCATGTGTTAATTTATCACCTTTGAGATGGTCATAAAGTTTGAGTAGCACGATCGTGTGGGTCAGGACTGAGTTAAGCTGGTTGATCAATGAAGTGCTCTGGTGCGCTTTCCAACAATGTTTACTGCTAGGAACATTACTTGCATTATTAACTTCAAAACAAGAATATAGCATTATTAATAAATTTTTACGGTTCAGAAAGTTGCATACTGATCATAATATCATATTTCAATTTCAGTCAATGACGAAGAAATATATGTAGTATTCTTCAAAATTCTGACATCGAGGATTTGTCTAGTGAGGATGATGATTAGGACAATAATTTTCCTGCAAGTTACCAGGTTCCTGCGGCTGTCAGCAGTAGTTCCGAGAGTGAAAGAAGAAGAAGCCTACACACTACCGACGGACCAACCACCTCAAAGATGAACATTTATTTGGAAACTTAAAGCCTTTTCGGAAAAAACGCATCCAAGCCCATTTGTTTTTGCAGACACACAAGTAAGTGAATTCCATAATACGAGCAGACACTTCATCTCATTGTGGTAAAGCCGGATGCTAATATCCCTTTTTTATTTTGTTTTTAGAATCTACCCGAAATAAGAACTGCTCTGCAGTACCATGGAGATTATTTCAACGACATTTTCTTTGGGAATGCTGCAGAAAAGACAAACATGTACTCAGTTATAAAAACAGGGAAATCTCTCCAAACTAGTGCAGATGAAATAAAAAGTTTTTCAGCATTAATTTGTACATGGGATGCATCCCTTACCCTAGATTGTCAATGTACTGGCAACAGGGTATAAGTTTTCAGCCAATAGTTTCAACCATGTCAAGAGATAGGTTCTTTGCCCTGAGGAAAAATCTACACCTTGTTGATACAATTAATGAGCCACAAGATAAAGAACAAAATGCCCTGTGGAAAGTTCAACCAATCCTTGACTGTGTAAGAGAATTATGCATGAAGATTCCTAGGGAACATTTAACATACTCTGTCGATAGCAAATGATTCTGTTCACTGGGAGATGTAAATTGAAGCAGTACATTAAGAACAAGTCACGTCCTGTCGGTTTGAAGAACTTCTTTTAACAACTTCTTCAGGAATACTACTCGATTTTGATGTATATCAGGGAAAGACAACGCCCCTACCTTGCAGAGAGCTTGGATTAGGACCATCTGTTGTATTGATGATGATGATGATAATTGTTGTTTTAAGGGGACTAACATCGAGGTTATCGGCCCCAGATCAACTGTTGTATTACGCTTGGTTCAGACCTTACCTGTCGGTAGCTTTGTTTACTTCGACATTTACTTCACCACCATTCCTCTACACGAGAATTTAAGTGATTGTGATATTGAGGCTACAGGTACAATAATGACTAATCGAATTAGAGACTTAAAACTGAGTGCAAATAAAATGAACAGAGGTGAAAGTAATGAATATGTTAGAAATGATGAGAAAGTAGTTGTAGTTGAATGGAAGGACAATCAGAAAGTTGTTACGGCTTCTACTTGCTCTGGGATTCAACCACAGAAGAAAGTTAAAAGATGGGCAAAATCGGAGAAAAAGATCGACATCGATTGCCCCTCTGCTGTGATACGATGTTTGTGACCAACAAACTGAATATTATCGAACCTGGTTCAGAACAAGGAAATAGACCTTAAAATTAGGGGTCGACAGTGCACCGATTTTTCGGTTTCGGTACGGTACAAACGAAATTACCGACCTCGGTTCGAGACGATAAAAAACTCGGTAAAAATTTCGGTTCGGTACAAGAGACATAAATACCGTAATTTAAGGAAACCTTTTTTTTTAGACATCCAAAATATTGTCCTTTATCATCAATGTTTTACTTCAATAGTTAGTTAAATACAGTAAAACTTCTTGCATACGGTTCATATTTATCCTTTTTCGATACGATTTTTTCCTGGTCCCGGCAAAATGCCTATACTTTCCATGTTAATTTATCTCCGATATAAGTTTTACATTTATTCGTTTTTCACGCTTATACGATCATATTTTAAGTCCCTTGCAATATAAAGCATCATTTATACGTTGTGTGTTGTGAGAAAGTACGTATGTTCGAATGCAAACTTTTGTTACCGCCTGTACTTCCGTTCGGAAGGATGCACCACGTGCTATATTATTGCGTTACGATGGCCTTGAGCGACACCGGCGGTCACGGCGACACTCGCTTGCCAGAGTGTCGTAAAAAGGAAGAACAGCTTGCGTAATAAGCAAGCGCTATTATTTGTTAGCCTTTCAAAATAACAGGAAGCAGCCATAAAACACAGACAGCATCTGAAGCTTATGTTAAGATGAGCGGAAGTTTTACGATCACCGATATATTTAAAAAAATATTATTTCCACTTTTATAATTTTCATTCGTGTTTTTTTTAGGACTTCTCGTCAAACCATTAAAAATACGCGATTGATTCTGTGTTATAATAATCTTGTGTCTTCAGACAAATGAAAATCCATTAATTTAGGCCTACACTACGGTATTTTATTAATGACGATGAAGAGCCGCAGAATAATACAGTGGATCTTATTGATGCTGTCAATGCTCTATGGACTATCAAACATTTAGTGACGCACCATAACGTTTCTGAGGAAATAATGGCCGAATTATATCGGTTTGAAAATACTGTTCACGCCGTGGCCGTGGCCAACAAAAAACAAGTCAAGATAACAGACTACTTCGTAAAGTGACTCAATTTTCTTTGTTTTGTTATATCTGGGTGCATTTCTCTTGTAGTTGTTTTGTAACATATTGCCGATTAAACAATCGTATTATTATTTCTTGTTTTTCACTTCTTAGCGGGAACCCACGCTCGCCCGCCGCCCGCGTTGCTAGCCTGTCTCCCGCCAGGCACTTTGCCGTAATGCGTAGCTCGCGCGGCACAGTCATTGAGTAGACTATAACCTATAGTTCACAGCTGGTGCTGAAAATGTTCGCCATTCATTGCAACACATCCCTGGCACCTCTTCATGAAGTTGTCATTTACTTTCTGAAGTTCCTCAGGACCGATTAACTCTATTTCAGCTGTAATATACCTTAGTCCAAAGAATATGGACTGGTAAAGCCGTGGCGTCAAGAAGCGCATTACGGCAAAGTGCTTGGCGAGAACCGGCTCGCGGCGCAAGTGAGGGTCCCCGTCGCTTTTAAAACAAAGTCCCTGTATAACCCATATTGTCACATACATTTTGCAGTTTTTATTTACCGACTTTCATTTACGCGTTTTTCACATTTATGCGTTTTTTTCCTTTGGTCCCCTGGATATCGTATAAGTGAAGTTTTACTTCTAGAGCACAATAACTCTTCTGATTAATAAAATTAAATTATGGACTTAAGTGTTCCAGTGTGAGCCTAGTGTCTATTTAATTGGCTTACTCCACACTAAAAGGGCAAGTTTGAAAGTTAATGGAACATTGTATGAGATTATTAGCTGTACATTTTTTCTGTATTTTAAATAAAACTTGTGCTATTTGGCAAGTATTTGGTTTACTGTATAATCATTAGAACTCATGTGTTACTTTTATCTTAACGGTTTACAAATTACTCTAATTTAGCATGTTAAAATCAGCCGAGCTGTACCGAACCGATTTTGTACCGAGAACCGAAGTACTTTTTTTTTTTTACCGAACCGAACCGTACCGAACCGAACCCAAATTTTCAGTACCGAAGACCCCTACTTAAAATGCATCTTGCACTTCCTAGATCTGGCAACTGTCAACAGGATGATGTACAGGCAGGACAGCCTTAAAAATTTGAAAAGTAGGAGAGAAAGAAAAGATCTCCTACAATTCAGAATGGCAGTTGCTGAAGGTCTTCTGGTGAAACAGAAGACTCAGATAATGAACCTACGCCTCCTAAGGTAAGCAAGATTTACACTCCATCCCCCATCCCTGGATGCGACAAGAGGTTCGATGGTTATGATCACTGGGCAGTCGTGGATGATATAAAATCTCCAAGGATTTGTCGTCTCGAAGGATGCAAGAGTCGAACGAAGAAATGCGATATTTATTTATGTCTTTCTAAAGAAAAGAACTGTTTCATTCTCTTCCACGGAGCGAAGTGAAATTGATCTCGTGAACTTGAACCTGCTTGATTGTGCTTGTAAAAATTCCTAGGATTTGTTTTTGTGCCTAATTTTCAAAATATGTTCACTAATGTTATTTAATGTGATTTTTTTTTTATTTCTGAGGTTGTTGGCAAGTATATATTAGTTATTACTGCTTTTATAAGATTTTTTTCATCAATATTAGTTCCATAAGTATATGTCAAATTTTCTCAACTTAGCCCTGACCAGCACAATTGTGCTGGTGCCCTTCTCAAAAAGTGAGTTTTTTTTTTTTACAGTTTTCCTCTGTCCCAGGGCACAAAAGAAACACAAAAATGCAACTCATTATTATTATTATTATTATTTTTTAAATTGGTCAGGTGGGAAAGGGCTAGGGAAGATGGACTCGAACCAGGCATTCCAGGTTAACCACATGGTCACTCAATACAGCATTTCAATGGCATCCAGAGTCGTAACGATGGCGTAAGTTATTCGCTGCCGAAAGCAATGGCTGGACGGAGACGGAGATACATAAATTTGCATTCCAATTATGGATATTGGAAGGACGACGGAGTTTCTATCGAACTCCGGACTACTGCCACGGAGGGTGTGAGTGACAACCATCAGCGATCACTTTTAATTTGCTTGTACCTTTGGTTACGTTTGGACCAGCATTAGGGGGCTACACACTTTATCATTGACATCTTAGGCAGGGTTATGCTTAGTTTATTATGACAATTTCAGCACTATTCAAAAAGCTGTAATCTCGTATCGTTTTGCATGGTGAGGAAGCATGCTTTTATTTTATTTTCTTGGTTAAATTGAGCCAGCAGTCAGAACTAGAATGTAGATTTTTTTATACACAGGAACCCATGAGGGTGACAGTAAACACCTGCATTATAAAATGATTCAGAATGCTGTGCTTAGCACAGGCAAGACCAGTTATTTTGCCGTGAATGAGAGGGGCAAGGCACTGCACTGTAGCAGCAAATACAGTAAGCTAGATCTAGATCTATTACACATAAAACTGTACGGAAATGTACGGAAAGACTATGAGACAAAAGACAAAACACTTGTAGGAAGAGGCGACGAGTCTCAGATTTGATGTTGGAGGAACATGACAAGGAGATCATTTATATTGCATTTTCTAAAGCTTATTGAGATGATTTCATATGCATTTGAAAGAGATTTTAGGACACATTGAAGTTGATAGGAGCATTGGAAACAGAACTTGTATCAATTACGGGGGTTATTAGAGCAGTTTAGTATCGTGAAACGATAATGAAAGTATTGTTCAGATGAAGCAGGAATATAATGTAAGTTGAGGTACGATGGGATTGCTTGAATCCTGAAGTCGACAGTGAAATATGAGAGTTGTAATGTGAATTATAAAGAGATTTCGGAAGGCTACTGGATCAGCCGTTTGAGGTATGCTTGAGTGGGAGACATTATGAGTGTTTAAGCCACATAACTGACAGTATGTGAGCGACAAATGGTAGACTAAGAGCCTTATATGAGTATTTTGCTACATTTTAGATGAAGTGAAGATCAAGAATCAATGCTGATAAACATAATGAATACAAGGGCTAATACTGATGAACTAAAAAATCTAATAAGAAAACAAGTGGTAAATTGAAACAAATCCTCTTCCAGGACCAAACAGCAATGCGAGATATAACAGACACGCCATTTCAAGTTTTGTACTTTTTTATTAAAATATTATCCCATGAAAAACATCAGAGTAAATTACCTACAAAATTGCCTGTTGACATTTCTAATGACACTGACAGGATTAATTTATTCTGCAAAGAGAGTTTTCTTTTGAAGTTCATTGCACAACTGTATAACATCTATACCTGACATTGTGGCTAAGAGGATCGAGTGGTCGATTTTGCTTCAAGTGACCCTAGGTTTTATTCCCAGTCGAATCGTGGGATTTTACTCTGGCTCCGGGAATTGGGTGTTAGCGACCATTTCATCCCCATTGCAAAGAGCAGGTCATCAAAGGACATCAACTCTAAAAACTTCCACCAGGTCTCTCCAGAGGTCTGTTATTACTGCTATTATTATTTTTATAAACACACATGTGATGCATCAAGCTTCCACAATGTCAAGTTATATATTCTGGCCTAGTAGGGAAAGTGTTCAGTTGATGAAACTATGCCAGTAGTGTTCAAGAAAAGCAGGATGATTATTGATTATACTGAAGTCAAAGTTGAAGAACCTCCTACAGTAGATCGAGTATTTCTCTGTTCCCATCACAAAAGAATATATACAGTGTACTCCCGATAATACGTGTGGGAATAATTCGCTTTGTGATTAATTCGCAGGTCTCCAAGAGTTTTTTTTTAATAGTAGTTTGTCCAATGGGACTATACCGAACGTCAGGTCAAGACCTAAGCGGTCCCTTTGATGTTCTGGTCTGTGAAAAGGCTAACGCGCAAGGAAATAGTTCCCAATTTTTCTGCTTGTTTTTGCAGTACAAGATGTTTCAGCGCATGTTGCTATGTTTCGATAAACTGGCTAGATTACTTTTAAGAAATTCCTTGGTATAAATCTATGAATAAATTAATCATTTTCTCGTTAACTGGGAGCTGCACCAACCTTGCTTTTCATGTGATTAACTGTGTGCGCGAATATAGCTTGTAGTGGTATTTTATACGATAGGCAGAGTAATTCGGTACGAATTTGATAGTATTATATTTCATTCTGTATAAACCTTGTTTGAGCTGCAAAAGAGTAATCGACTCAATCAATGTTGTGGCAAATCAGGTTCAAACGTTGGCAATACTGTTATGATTGCACGGACTTCAAGATGGCTCCTTCAAGTAGACAACGTGTTCAAACTGCAGCTGTAAAGCTTGAATCACCAACAAAATACTTCAAAAATAATAAAAGTGGGGAGAAGTTCAGTAAAAGGTGCAAACAAATGATTTTAAATGTATATACTGTAGTAGGTTGAGGGATGACAATCCAGAGTGGACAGTAGAAGAGTTGGTGAAGAAGACTGCATACTTGACTGGCGTTTCGACATACAGTGTTTACTCGGTGCGCGCTGAATTCAAAGTTCATGGCAAGTCTCCGGCGAGAAGTCAGCCGGCGTCACAAGGAAAGGGGGTTCATGTGTCACAGTATTTAGAATTTTGTTCTGTGTGGAATTCGTAGGAAAGTGCTTTCTTCTTTTTCTCAAGAATGAAATTCCAACTGTGACGAAAGTGACAGTGAAAGTTAATGGTGATAGTGATAGTAGTGAATCATCTGACGGCGGTCTCAGTGGAATAGAAGCAATGGAGGAAGATTAGCGACAACATCTGTAAGTTATATACACATGTTGTATCGTAACATTTAATCTTATTTATAGGAAGTGTTTACTTCTCAGTAGCCTATGTCAGCTCAACCGAAAATATATAGCCAACTCGCCATGTTTTGTAATGACATTTTGATGTTGGCTAATCCGCATATACACCTGACAGTATTATTTTCCTATGCGCGGTATAATTATTACGGTATTTTGTTTTATAATTACCCTCCACTTCACGTTACACTTAAGTCTTTGTACTAACAGTAGACCATTCTGCCTTCTGATTCTCAAGAGTACGTGTCGTAACCCTTCAAGGAAGCAGCAGTTTCTCCCAGTCAACTTTCGATCTTTCCCAAGATAAGATGCTGACGGATGACAAATAAACAATTAGTTGGTTCATAGGGTTCAAGGACACACGTCATTTCGTCTTCTCATATCACTCATCGTTCATGTGTCATTCCTCGCCTAACACAAATGATGTTATAATGTTTTAAATAATTGCACGATAACATAAAACTACAAGCATCCTTTTTTTATTAACACTGAGCCTCGGGTTTCGACATGATAGGAAAACATATTTGGTTCAGTGAATATGCCGTAGATAAATTCGTAATTGAAGTGAATCAAAGGTCCGAACGCAATAAAGTCGTTTGTGGTTAAGGTAGATTCAAGCACTCGATCAGATGCGCGCCATGTTGGAAACACAAGACGGGACAGAGAGAGAAGATGTGCGGAGGGATATTTTCCTCAGGTCTTGACCTGACGTGGGGTATAGTTCCATCTATGTACCATATTTACTCAAATACGACCCGCATCCTGATTTTGAAGAACAAATTTTTAAAAAAAGTTGACTCAAAACTATTTACAATTTTTACTAAATAAACAGAATAGCATTTTTCCAAAATAGTTTCCAACAGTTTTGAAGTCGTTCTAAAATAACACACATCAAGTGGTTAAAAATACAAATAAAAGTACACAAACACTTCATTCATCGTCATCAGAAGTACCAACTTTGGAACTTTTATCACCATCACTTTCCCACAAAATGTCATCATCACTGCCATCCATAGCATTAGAAATACTACATTTCTTGAAGCTCTTCCGTATGAGATGTCCAGAGATACGATTCCATAATCAAATGTTCTTGAAAGAGAATCAAAATGAATATTGTCCGTTGAGCCATTATAATTAACACAAAGTGATAAAAATGTCCTGCATAACGTGGCTGCATCCCGCCCGGTATGATTGCTAGGTTGGTTTTCCCATCCTTAATGAATTTCTTCACAGATTCTGTTGTAAGGCCGCGGTAACTGTCCAGAACAAGCAAGCTCTTTCGTCGTAATAATGCACTAGGGCGACGTTGCCAGACACACTTTAACCCGTCTTCTACTAGTGAACTGACCATCCAACCAGAGTCCTGAGTTCTGACGATAACACCAGCAGGTATATTTTTTGGAAGAGTCTTTCGCTTAAGAACAACGTACGGCGGAAGTTTGGTTCCATCAGCGAGTATACACAACATTACCGTGCACCATTGTTTCTCATTACCACCTGTTCTGATAGTCGCACTCTTAGATCCCCAACACTCACAGTACTGTCCAGTGGCATTTCAAAGTAGACTGGCGTCTGATCTGCATTACCAATTTGGGAAAGCAAATATGAATTTTCCTTCCGCAACTGAATTATGTGACGCTGAAAGGAAAGTAACATTTCTTCATAGGCACCAGGAAGACGCTGTGAAATTGAGGTATGCCTTCGTATGCTCAAACCATTTCTTTTATAAAAATTTTGGATCCATCCTCGGCTTGCTTTAAACCCTACCGTAGAAAGTTCCTTTGCGATCTGCAATGCCTTTAATTGACACATTTCGGTCGACACCCCATTTCCCAATTCCCGCCTTTCTGTTACGTATTTATAATGTTGTTTTTCAATTTCCGAAAACTGTACACTCAGTCCGCGGAAAGCTCCACAAGTACCACTACTTGCTAGCAACACATTTTTTCTTTCTCCAATCGCGAATACATGACTCGTCAATATCATATTTCCTACCGGCGGTACGATTTCCAATAACTTCAGCTTCCCTCACAACTTTCAATTTCTCACTTACAGTAAACTAGCGCAAACACTTCGCAGAATTCATGTTTACACTCCGAGAACGTGCGCGTGACTATATGACGCTGCGGGCTTACGGTAAAACAAAGTGATAGCCGGAAGAAGGCTAGCACCATCTAGCGGATACTCGCAACACCATATATCGCGCGTGGCGGGCAATTTAAATCTTTAAAATTTGGATGACTCAAATAAGACCCGCACCCCAATTTTTCACGTCCGAATTTGTTTAAAAATATGCGGGTGGTATTCTAGTATATACGGTATTGTTGAGTCTTATGAGGTACACTGTTTCTCGATATATTTTTTCTAGGCCTTTCAAAAAATACTTCAGTAACAAACCTGCAGGCAAGTGCTTTGTTTGGTCAGAATACACATTTGTGAGTTCATTTTGAAGCTGTTCACTGTCCAAGTATGGATACCTTTTTATCAATACTGAACTTAAGAAACGGAAATACCGATTTATAAGCAGGGAACTGTTTTTCGTCGAGTAATTCAACGAAATTAAAGGTATTTAGATCTTCAAATCTTGATTCCATCTGTGTCACTATGGTATCAATTCTTTCAAAAGCTAGGGCTTTTAGTGTTATAAATGATTCTGATCCTGCCTGGTTGTTCAGTGCCTTGACGTATTTGATGCACTCCTCCACATTTTCCCGATTTCTAAGAAATTTTACATTTGTTACAGCAAGTTTTACTTCATGATTGCAAATGCTGACATTGGTTGTACACTATTTGCAGCATGCTATAAGTGGTCAATGTAAACAAATATTTTCTTATAAGAACACAGCAAAAAATGAAGGTTGGATCTTCTAATCTTCTTAACAAACCAACAGTGCCATTATAGGCTTCTCCATCCCAGTCTTCATCATTGTCAATAATATGAGACATCGCTCTTCTAAGTTCCTGAAAGTGACCAGTTATAGTTTTTGTAGCTGTGGAGTGATAATTCCAGCGTGTAGTGCTTGTTTGAGGGAGTTTGAAACCTGCTTCTCTTAAAAGTACAGATCATTTTGAAGATTTTCTGAAAAACGTGTGAAAGGCTGTCAAATCATAAATAAACCGACAAACTTTTTAAATCATTTTGGCAGCATACAAAAGTACCAGGTTAAGTCTGTGAGCATAACAATGAATGAACATTGCATTAGGGCAGAGCTGTTGAATTATCGCATTAACACCACCATGAGAACCTGCCATCACTGAAGCTCCATTATAAGTTTGACAGATTAGCTTCTTTTTGTCAACTTTGCCGTCTTTCATCACATTCGAGATAACAGTAGATAAACCTTCGGCGGTTTTGTCTTTTGACATCAAAGAATCCCATAAACCGTTCTTGTACTGAATCGTTCACACAGTAACGAAATATAACGCTCATCTGTGATTTACAAGAGACATCTAGTGTTTCATCTGCCTGAATTGACACAAATTCCGCCAAGTCTAATTCCTTCTGAATTGTTTCCGTCACTACTAACGGTGCACATTCGATTAATTCATTTTGAATTTCACTTGAAGTCCCTTTAAACCCTGATAAGGATTCAAACTTTTCTCTAACAAACTGCTCATCTTGCGCAAGCATGGCCAATATTTCTAGGTAATTGCCTTTATTTTCTGACTGATCACTCTCGTAGTGTACACGAAACGCGAGCTCTTGCTTTCCTAAGAAGCAGATGACTTGAATCAGTCTACTAAGATATCGTCTATTGCGACTCACCATTCCATTGTGCTCGAGACTCGAGAGCCGAGCTGCCTCTGATAGAGCATGTCCATTCTGTGTTGTCCAGAAGCTGATATCATTCCCAATTAAGAATATGTTGCTTAGAAATTTGGTGCTTTTGTGCACTACGATGAAAATTTTTAATACACGCAATCCCCGTTTCATTCCATCCTTTACTATCGCCACCAAAGAGGAGGAATACAAACATAACAATGAATCGTGCCCTTCATTACACTTGTTGTTAACCATTCATACTGATCGTACCATTGCGACTGGAATTTACGTGACTGATGTTTACCACTCTGTACAATATTCTCTCTTTCACTGCACATATGTTTAAATAGACAATGAAGAAAATGGCCTTGTTTTTAAATACACTATTAAATCACTACACTGATCCATGTTTTTAAACTCACAAACGAACATGCACGCGTTGAAATACCGCCTGCCTCACGAATGCAAGGTATTAATTTGCACTGTGAGTGCAATGTTACCTGGGAAGATTTACCACTGAACTGGTTTTATGTTCGTCATAGTTATGTCATGTAAATCCAAATTAGTGACTATTGCAGAGTATTCTGTCAGTCAGAATATATTATTACTATTACCTTCAAGAAAGGTAGTAGAACAGATTGCAGAAACTATCGGGGAATAACACTGATGAGTCATTGTGCAAAGATCTTCGAGAAAGTTTTGGAAAGGAGAATTAGGACAAGGATAGAAGGAGGGATGAGGGAAGTACAACATGGCTTCAGAGCAGGAAGGTCCACAGTGGATTTGATTTCTGCTATAAGGCAGTTACAAGAACAGTACTATGAGTATGGAACAGATCTACTGATGGCCTTCCTGGACATTGAGAAAGCATATGACAGTGTATGCAGAAACAAAGTATGGAAGTCCCTGGAGGATAGAGGAGTAGAGAAATAGACTATAAAGAGGATAAAGGAGATGTACAAGGGAAGCGTGAGCTGTGTGAAAGTGGGAGGAGAGAGATCGGACTGGTTGGAACAGAGAAACGGCCTGAAACAAGGAAGTGCACTGTCACCGTTACTTTTCATTGTGGTGATGGATGACATAATGACCCGAGTGGCACAAGTAATTGGGGAAGGAAAGATGAAAGCAATGGTGTTTGCAGATGATTTGGGGAAACAAGGAGGAGGAGGTACAGGAACCGTTGGACGTGTGGGAAGGAATAATACAAGGATATGGGATGAAATTTAGCACAAATAAGAGTGAGATGGTGATCACAACAAGGAAGAAGGAAAGAATCACAACGGGAATAATAATTGGTGGGGAACAGCTGAAGAAAGTGGAGAGTTTCAAGTATCTGGGAATTCTGATACAAGATAATGGAAGAAACTATAGAGAAATAAATGAGCGGGGTTGGGGGCAGGCAGAAGCATTTCGGAGGAGTGTGAGAAGCATGTTATGGAGCAAGGATGTCCCTCAGAACAGCAAAAAGATCATATATCGGACGTACTATGTCCCTATCCTGACGTATGCCTCGGAGACCTGGGTTATGAAAGGAAGGGAGAAGAGCAAAATACAGGCCAGTGAGATGAGGTTCTTGAGAAGCAGTATTGGAGCTACAAAGATGGACAGAATAAGAAATGAGAGGACCAGAGAATTAATGAAGGAGGAATCATTACAGGATGGTATAGAGAAATCTAGACTTAGATGGTATGGACATGTAAAACGAATGGAGGAGAAGAGGATACCCAGGAGAGTACATGAGACGAAGTGGGAAGGAAAGAGACCGAGAGACAGGTGGCTGAAGGGGGTGGAAGAAAGCGTGAAGAAGAGAGGAGAAGACTGGACAAGGGTGGAAGCTGAGAGATGGTGGGAAGACAGAAGACGTTGGAGAGTGTTCCAAACAGACCCGGCCAGTGGCTGGAAACTTTGCAAGACGATGATGATGATGACCAATTAATTGGTAGTAATCTTATACTCTATGCCGGTGTTTTGTTTAATGTAATGTTATGTAATTTAAATCCAAATTATTGACTATTTTAGAGTTTTGTAGACATATTACAGGCTAGAGTAAAATGTGGCTTTTCACCGATGTCTCAGTGTCACTCATGGCTGTGATTACATGGAAGTTGCTGAGGTATGGGTGGTGCTTAGTAATGGCATTCGGGGCACAGTCAGTGCCTGTGAATGCTGTGAAAGGTTCTACTCATAGGGTTAGGACTACTGTTCTGACTCTGTGAGGAAAGCAATGGCAAACTACCTCACTCCTCTTCTTGCCTAGAACGCCTCAAAATAGTGCTGCCTTGGGTTTTTGTGGGTATCTACTCACATAACGTAACGGCGGTACTTTTTGAGGATCCAACCAGCATTCGGGCTGACTACCTAACAGACAGACATATTACATTATTATTGCTATTAGCAATAATGGGTAATAAAGGTTGTGATATTATTGCCTACCCTATGTACTCAATGTTGTTTGTTTTTTTGTAATCGCAGTTCATATTGGTGATTTTTGAGAGTACTTTCTCCGAATCTCTCATCTATATATTTAAAACACTAAGGTGTTTTTTTTTTGTTACCACGAGATTTAGAAAAAAGACTTAACCGATTGGCTTCGTAAAGCATTCTAACGAAAGCCCTTGGCATGCGGATTTGCAGGGTGTCTTTAAAAGGAAAATATGTGTTAAGGTATATTATTAAATGATTAAAGAAAAATGTAATATTTGTGGCGAATGCGCGTGCGCACAATGGCGGTCTTTCACGAGAGAAATGGCGGATAAAATATCCACCACATCGTAGCGTGATTTTTGTTTACGACAATTAAAAGGAGAGAAAATATCGCTTATGATGTTCTCACTAATATATACTGTAATAGAGACATAAAAGAATGGATATATTGAAGAACTTCAACTGGCATTTGAGTGCATTTGTAGTTTAGGTAACTTAACATTGCTATTGAAGTTCGTTGTTCAGTTGGCTCAGAGGTAGCATTCCAGACTCTGGAATGAATTTTGCATAGTTGAAAGAGTTCAAATCTCACCTCAGACATGTATTTTTATTTCCCATTTATTATTTCTGGCTATTGGTAATACATTGTCGTAACATATTTTAATTTTATTATTCCCGTAAAGTAAGGAATTCTCCACGATTTACGTTGCCATCTATATATTTAAATTTAAATGATTAAAAAAAAAGTGATGTTTGTGGCGACTGCGCGTGCGCACAATGGCGTTCATTCACAAGAGAAATGGCGGATAAAATATCCACCGCATCGTAGAGTGATCTTTGTTTCTGACAATTAAAAAGAGGGAAATATAGCTTATGATGTTCTCACTATATATACTGTAATAGAGACATACAAGAATGGATATATTGAAGAACTTCAACTGGCAGTTGAGTGCGTTTGTAGTTTAGGTAACTTAATATTGCAATCAATGATCGTTGTCTGGGTGGCTCAGGGGTAGCATTGCGGACCACTGAATGACTTTTTGCACAATCGAAGGGGTACGAATCCCCCTTCAGACTTGTATTTTTATTTCGCGATTATTCTTTCTGGCTATTGGTAATACATTGTCGTAACATATTTTAATTTTATTATTCCCGTAAAATAAGGAATTCTCCACGAATTACGTTGCCATATACTTTTACATTACTAAATAAATAGATGGCCACAATCGCTTTCCCATGAGAGACAATTGGCAAACATAATTCATTTGATGGACTTGGACCTCGTGGTCACTGAGCTCCGTCTACTTTGGTGTGTCTGTGCAAAATTTTCTCTGATAACCTGTGTTATTTTGATGGCCGTATTAAAGTGAGTATTTGTAATTAAAGTGGGGAATGGGGAATTTACCGGTATTTACCTGCAGTGGAAGTGGCAAACCACGGAAAACCACATCCCAGTTTGTTCAGATGGGAATCGCACCTTGCTCTTCTTAGATTTGCCTCAAGAGTGCATCCCGTTCCAGCCCTGAGACCAGAATTAAATTTCTTGGCAAAGCAGGGACCAAACCCGGAATCCAGGACGATATCTCGGAATGTAGCCTTAAGATTGGGCTTCCTTGTGTTAATACGATTTTTGACGAGCACTGAACATATACGGTAATTCTAAAACTCCCTCCATTACGGTGGCTGTCGAAGTGAGTCTATGCTCATTCCAGTAGTTGGCGAAGTATCGTCCCTTGCTTAATTTACTGTCATGGAAATGCAAAGGATTGTACCTACAACAGGTGATGGAAATTGCTTATTTAGAGCAGTTTTGTACTGTTTATTTCAAAGTGAAGAACGTTATCCTGAGCTGCGTATGCAAGCAATATTGGCGATCAGTATCATCGCATTCTCATCAGAAACCAACTTCAGAATGGAAGTATCTGAACTTCATTGTATAAGTAAATATTATTGGTTATTGAATATTTGTTTAGAGTACAGTCTAACCACGCTGTTCATTTTGGCAATGAAAGTATTATTTGCCATTTAATATTTGGCGGCTGCGTAGATGCAGGTCACTATAGTGTTATTGAATATCACGTTAATTTGGGGAGAAATATTACTATAAATAGACCCATTTGACGAAAAAGAACATTAGCCGCAAAATAGTGGGAAATCGGAGAAAAATACAAAGCCACTTTTAAAATCGAATATAAATATGCCATTTCAGAAACGATTCCAGATATTATGCCGTGCAGTGTAGGGTCCTTGACGAACAAATGTAAACATTGTTCTGCACTGTATTTCTGTAGTGAGAAATCTACGCTTTGTTACTTTGAGCTTTGCTGTTGCAATGGTAAAATTGATCTGACTAAATATAAAATACTACCTGTTACCCGCGGCTTCGCCCGCAATAACATTTGGAATCCCGTTATAACATTAGTTATATAAATAGATAAGCATCGGTCGTAGTGGAAAATAATTCTATCACCTGAAACCAAAAATGCATGGGACGAAAAAAAAAACATCAAAATATCATGTTGGTTTCGGAACCTAAAAGACGTGAAAAATATAATAAAAGTATTTAAAAAAGCAATTTTTTGAAATTTCATTCGAATCAATTTTTATGTCATTCCTGGGACTTAGAAAATTCCGACCAAAAAGTACAAAATCATTAATAACTCCGTAAGTATTCGTCGTATGATGAAATAGGAAGAGACAAAAAAGATGTAATGTGTTATTGTCTACAACATAGGCCATGTATAATTTTACACTCAGACATATTACGTCCCCCCCCCCCCCCCCCATCATTTCACCCCTCCCCATGGGCCCCTTAAATTGGATTTATGAAAAAACGGTCAAACACCTATTTACTTATTTTTTATGCTGATTTTTTCCCGCTGAGTTCCAAACTCCTGGCCTATGTCGTTTAAGGAATACACGCTCCGTTAGGAATCCTTCAACACCCACTTTTCACCCCTTTCACCTCATAATATACACCACATCGAAAAACCCTCAGACACGTGTCTTCTTATTTTTAATGATGAGTTTATATGCCGAGTATCCCATCCCCCAATGAAACCAATCAGGAGATATTGCTAGTCAATGAAATGCAGCTCTACCCCCTTAACACCCCTTTAGAACCTGAATATCCAAAAATCCTTTCTTAGTGGGCGTTCGCGTCCCTTGAGGAAGCTGCATACCAAATTTCATTCCAATCCGTTCGGTGGTTTCTGAGATTACGTGATGAATGAATCAGTCAGTCAGTGGTATTTGAGCTTTATATAGTAGATAAGCATGGGTCCTAGTGGAAAATAATCCTATCACCTGAAACCAAAAATGCATGGGACGAAAAAAAAACATCAAAATATCATGTTGGTTTCGGAACATAAAAGACGTGAAAAATATAATAAAAGTATTTAAAAAAGCATTTTTTTGAAATTTCATTCGAATCAATTTTTATGTCATTCCTGGGACTTAGAAAATTCCGACCAAAAAGTACAAAATCATTAATAACTCCGTAAGTATTCGTCGTGTGATGAAATAGTAAGAGACAAAAAAGATGTAATGTGTTATTGTCTACAACATAGGCCATGTATAATTTTACACTCAGACATATTACGTCCCCCCCCCCCCATAATTTCACCCCTCCCCATGGGCCCCTTAAATTGGATTTATGAAAAAACGGTTTAACACCTATTTACTTATTTTTTATGCTGATTTTTTCCCGCTGAGTTCCAAACTCCTGGCCTATGTCGTTTAAGGGATACACGCTCCGTTAGGAATTCTTCAACCCCCACTTTTCACCCCTTTCACCTCATAATATACACCACATCGAAAAACCCTCAGACACGTGTCTTCTTATTTTTAATGATGAGTTTATATGCCGAGTATCACATCCCCCAATGAAACCAATCGGGAGATATTGCTATTCAATGAAATGCAGGTCTACCCCCTTAACACCCCTTTAGAACCTGAATATCCAAAAATCCTTTCTTAATGGGCGTTTGCGGCCCTTGAGGAAGCTGCATACCAAATTTCATTCCAATCCGTTCGGTGGTTTCTGAGATTTCGTGATGAATGAATCAGTCAGTGGTATTTGAGCTTTAAATAGTAGAAGAAGATTTGACAGGCTGCAACAATTTTTATCATTCCCGTAAAGTAACGGATTCTCCTTTACCATCTATATATTTAAAACACAAGGCGTTTTCTTTTGTAAATCGCCAACAACTCCCCCACTGGACCGATTTTTATGAAATGTTATTTTGATGAAAGGTACTTATGTGCCATCACTATTGTTTTCTTTAATTCAACAATTATTTCATGAAATTAACTTGCACATAATGTTATTCGCCCATATACGACAATTATGCATTCTATCTACAATCCGCCAGCGACTGTGCTGTTTGCTTTAAGTTATAGATACATATTTCTACATTCCACATCAATACATTTTATTTCCGTTTTACCATTGCATTACAGCATGTGATCGAAAGAGCTAACTGTTGTCCCCAACATCTGCAATCAGTTCCAGTAACTGACAACAGATGGCAGTACCTTGCCCATATTGTTCATTGCATCGATATATTTAATACATCAGACATGATGTGTTTTCACGTGATAGTTAATTATGAGAATTATAAAGGAGAAGAATATTTTCTATGATGTTTCCACAATATGTCAACTGAAATAGAGTTATAAAAGAAGGGAAATGTTGAAGAACATTAACTGACAGTTGAATGTGTATGTTATTTATGTGCCTTAATATTGCAATTTCTTCCCAATGCTTCGGTGGTCAAGTTGGTAGCGTCCTAGACTAAGAGTTATAATTATGCAACGTCGATATACTCTCAAAATAATAAAGAAAGAAGTAGTTTTCCAGGCACTCGCGCATGTCCACAATTGCTTTCGCCATGAGAGACACTTGGCAAACATAATTCGTTTGAAGGGCTCCGACATCGTGGTCACTCAGCCCCCGTGTACTTTGGTGTGTATGTGTACAATTTTCTCTGATGACCTGTGTTATTGTGATGGCTGCATTAATGTGTGTATTTGTAATTAAGGAGGGGAATGGCAAGGAGACGGCCGAGGCCTAGGAACCGTCCCGGTATTTGCCAAGAGTAGAAGTGGGAAACTACGGAAAACCACATCCAAGATTGTTGACGTGAGAATCGAACCTTCCTCTTCTTAGTTATACCTCAAGAGACTGAGTGTGCCCCGTTTTTGCCCTCAGATCAGAATTAAATTTCTTGGCCGAGGAGGAAATGTAACCCGGGTCTCCGGGGCGATAGCCAAGAATAGGTGGGCTTCCATGTGTTAATACGATTTTTGACATGTACGGGTCATAGAATTCTAAAACTGCCTCCATTAGGGTGACTGCCGAAGTGAGTATTGAGTATAGGCCTATGCCCATTCCAGTAGTTGGCGAAGTGATTCTATGTTCCACTGCAAAATGTACTGCCATAACATATAACAAGTGATGGAAATTGCTTATTTAGAGCAGCTTCGTACTGTTTATATCAAAATGAAGAACGTCATTCTGAGCTGAGTTTTCAAGCTATTACAAAAAAAATCGCTGGCAGGAACAATTATAAGGCTTTTATTATAGACGATCAGTCTCATCACATTCTCCTCAGCAACCAACTTGAGTATGAAAGTGCCTGGACGGTGAATACACTAGTCATGTTGAACTTCATTGTATAAGGCAATTGTTTAATGATTATTTGTTTAGAGTACCGAGTCTAACTACGCTGTTGATTTCGGCAATGGAAGTATTATTTGACATTTAATATTTAGCAGCACCGTGGATGCAGGACACTATTATGTTATCGAATAGCCTAATAGGAAGCCAATATAAATAGGCCATTCCAGAAACAATTCCAGATATTATGCAGTACAGTTTAAGGACCTTGACGATCAAATATAAACATTGTTCTCCATTGCATTTCTCTTGCGAAAAATCTACGCGTGGTTACTTTGGTCTTTACTGTTGTGAGGGTAAAATTGATCTGCTGGAAAATGAAATATTTGACAGGCTGCAAGAATGTAATGATATTAATTTAAAAGTCATTGAATTTATATACAGTAGTTCAAACACATACGTCAGCGTTAACAGATTAGATACTGAAGATGAAAGCCAGCTACTTTATTTCCCTACTATAGAATTCTTCAATTCCTTGGAATTAAGGTATTCGACTCCACACACTCCGAAGGTTTGAGCCATAGTTATGCTCCTTAGAAATCTGAACGTTTCACAAGGACTCCTATATGGAAACATATTATTGTAAGATATATGTAATAAATTGCTTGGATTCGGATATAATAGGTGCAGTAATATTAGGCAGAGAGCTCAAATCCTATGACTTGATTCAACACCTTCCGATAAAACACTTGCAGGTACAGTACATTTTCTTTTAATAGGCAACAATTTCCTATTTGCTCGGCATACTTTATCACAATCAATAAAACTCAAGGAAAAACTCTGGAACGTATTGGGCTATTTACCTCATCACGTGTTCAGTCATGACTAGCATTATGTTGCAATGTTTAGAGTTCTATCTTCTGACACCCTTTAAGTTACAATAGTGCTAAAAAGTAATCGTACAAAGAATGTAACTTATATAAGAAGCTTCTTCAGTAAATATTTTTTCCATTGTCCGTCATGTTTTGACGGGTTTCAACTGGTTATTATTTTTTGAGAATACTTTTCCGAATCTCTCATTATTATTATTTACAATAATTGTACCAAATTGTTGTAATATTGCACTTTAGGCAGGATGTGTTATTAATAATAATCATAATATACCCAACAACAATTACACCTACAACATTACAGATGATGATAACCCGAAACAATCTTTCATATTTGCTGGTTCATAGTAACACAACGTAGGCCTATCAAGGGAGGAAGTGGAACTATAATTCCAAGCAGTTCCGAAAACAGTTGTTAGATGGCGTTAGTGCATCAGTGGAGTAGACACTGGAGTCTAGTGAATCGGTTCCAGGGGCAGCCATCTCGACTCTTCGCGACTCCGTTCACAACCCATCCCTACTGCTTGGGAGCCTAGGTTCTCTGCTGAGAAATTCAGTGTTGGTCAGATATCGTCCCTCCGCTTGGCGCATGCGCAATTGCCTTCTCTACCCACAGAGACTTGAGCCTCTTTCAAAGTAGACTCGCTGGCTACTCAGTCCCACGCTCTTTCTTGTTCGTTTATGGGCGCAACAGTAGCTCTATACTCAATTGCTGCTAAGCTGGCGTCAAACTGTGGCTACAGAGAATAATACTGAAACCTAGAGATTTAATTTGCCTATGCCAATGAAAAATAGGACAATGTAAATGTGCATATTCCTTGATAATGAAATGGGTATTCTAAGGCTCAAAGATTCCCCTCCAGCTTCGCCACTGCCTGGTACCACTTTCCTCGAGTGTAATTTATTGTGAAGCTCGAACATGTTCCTTGTGCTCATGAATTGAACTATCATGTTCTTTCTCCTTTTGAGCATTTAAAATTGGTTTCTGAGTGAGCACGTGGGTGAAATTTAAGTCCTCGTGGACAATACTTGGTATTTGAGAGAAACTTGTGGTCTTCAATCTGTTAATCTCTCATTTTCTTTGTTCAGAGTCCAAACAATAATGTGAGTTTAAAATTACACATGAAAGAAATTCAAAACCACAAATTAACTCTGAAGAAAGAGAGAAAAACCGCCAAGGACGCAGAAATGGCAGCATCTAGAGCTATCAACGAATTGGAGGAACTAAAACAGTACCAGCGCAAGAACAACTTGATAGTGTATGGAATACCCATGGAAAGAGAGGAGGATGTATTTCACAAAATCTCGGACATTGGCAAGACGTTAGGAGTTGAAATCACCAGGGCAAACATAGACGCAGCTCACCGCCTCCCGTCAACAAAGCCTGGGCCTCAACCGATAATTGTGAAAGTAAATAATAGGTGGAAGAAGGAAGAGATTCTCAGTAGCAGAAGACAAAAGAAGACCCTGAAGACGAGTGAAATTGGTTACAGTGATGGTGGTAATATATATATCAATGACCACCTGACCCCAAGAAATGAAACCATCGCCAAAAAGTGCCGTGAATTGAGACAACAGGGAAAAATCTTTGCAACTTGGGTCAGAGACTGCAAAATATACATTCGGAAAAATCAAAATGGACCCTCAAAGCTTATATCAAGTGCTGAAATACTGGATGAACTCGCCCTCTCAAACTAAAATCAATGTAATAGTAAGATATCTACTAAGTATTATCCCATATGGAACTAGAATTACAGAAATTAAATTTTTTAGGTAATGCTAATAATAATACACTAGAATTAACCGAGTGTAACTGTAATACACTTAGCGATTATTATAAGATTAAGGACAGTAAACAGATAATAACCGATACCAGTACACTAAAATGCGTACACATAAATGCACATAGCATAAAAAACAAGTTCGATGATATCCAAATAATGTTAGACAGAATCAAAGGTGTAGATGTCCTAGCAATCTCAGAAAATTGGTTAACAGAACAAACAAAAATGTTTTTCAATATTAAGAAATATGTTGCATATCACATAGTTAGAAAGCAAACTAGCGGGGGAGTATCTTTGTATATTTCAAACAAATGTAGCAGCACCCTTGTAAAGGAAATAAATTCCACCCACAGCATACTGCACATTACTGTGAGAAAAGGCCATCAAGAATACAATATAATCACTGCTTATAACCCTCATAAAAGCAACATTCCACACTTTCTAACTGATCTCGAAGTAATTATTAGTTCTTACTCAACGAATCCTGTTATAATACTAGGTGATATGAATATCGATCTATTATTTGGGGACAGATATACTAGTAGTTATATTAACCTAGTCAAATCATACGGTCTAGTCTTATGTAATACAAAATATCCAACTCGTGTAACACAAACTAGCTCTACTCTAATTGATCATGTATTGGCGAACGACTGTGACAAAATATGTAATGTCTATAATATTGATAATGATTTGAGTGATCACCATTTACTCATCTGTGAAATGAGAAACAAAAAGATAAACAGGAACTCAATATGTGATGATAGGCCAATAGAAAAGGATAAAATAAACTACAAAAAACTTAATAAATATTTAATAACTCAAGAATTTGTATGCAATGAAACTAACATCAATGACTACTACAATAAATTCTGTGATTTTATTAATAAAGGAATAGAAGCCTGTACTATGAAATATACGAATAAGGAGCCAAGTGCCCCACCAATAAAACCCTGGATCACACAAGATCTTTTAGCACTAATACACAGGAAAGATGTCTCCCATAAGTCCAACCCCTCGTCCACGTCGTGGGAGACGGGCAACGGCACAAAGTAGGGGATTGCCTGTAGGGGCGAAGTACAGTGGGGACTTCGTGTGCCCCGGGACCGTTACGGTAGCTGTGAAGGTCCTACAGGAACCCTGAAAAGTGACGGCTAACGGGGCTCTGGTGAAGCTACGATAGGCCCAGCAAGCCAGTAGTGGATTAAACCAAATGCTTTCAAAAATGGAACGAGCCTCGGACAGGATGGATTTAATAGACGACGACACGGCTGTACACACGGACTAAGATTTGGAACTTTAAACCTAAGAACGCTGACGGGGAAGGTGGAGGAGATAGTGGATATGATGGAAAGAAGGAAGTTGGATTTATTGGGATTGGCAGAAACAAAGTGGAAAGGGGAAGGAAGGAGAGTACTGAGAAAAGGCTATAGACTGTACTGGAGTGGGAACGAAGAGGGAAAGAGGAATGGAGTGGGAGTAGTAGTACGAGATGGTTTGAAAGAAGAAGTGAGGAGAATAAGTGATAGGATGATGAAAGTGAAAGTAGCACTGAGGGGAGAGACCGTAGAAATAGTGCAAGTATATGCTCCACAAGTAGGCTGCGCTTCTGAAGAGAAGGAGGAGTTTGAAGAGGAATTGCAGAAGCAGCTGGTAGGAAGAAATATGATTGTTATGGGGGACCTCAATGCCCATGTAGGAAGAGAAAGACGAGGTTATGAGAGTGTTCTAGGACCAGAGGGTTGGGGTGGAAGAAATGAGGAAGGAAAGAGACTGTTGGACTTCTGCCAGAGGAACAGCCTGCTAGTTGGGAACTCCTGGTTTAAGAAAAGAGAGAGCCACACAATCACATGGTACAGTGATGACTTGACCAGGAAGTCGGTGGTCGACTATATACTGTATGAGAAAGAACTAAATAAGAACATCACGGACATCAAGGTTATACCATCGGAGAACCTGGATAGCGACCATCGATTACTGGTAATGAACCTGAGAGGGAGTAAGGAGAAGAAAGGGACTGAGAACCAGGAAAGACGTATAAGGATATGGAAACTGAAAGAAGGGGATAGAAGGGTCGAGTACCTCAAAATGGTAAAGGAAGGAATTCCAACAGATGAAGAAAGAGGGGTGGAAGAGGAATGGGCTAGATTTAAGAAGACACTAGTGGGTGCAGCAGAAGCAGTATGTGGGAGGACAAGTAGTAAGAAGAGGTGGAAGGAAACACCATGGTGGAATGAGAAGACAAAAGATATAGTAAGGGAAAAGAATAGAGCCTTTAGGAGGTGGTATCAAAATAGGACGGTAGAGACAAGGGAAGAGTACCAGGAAAGAAAGAAGGAGGCGAAGAGAGTGGTGGCTGAGGAGAGAAGGAAGTGGATGGAAGAGTGGACAAAGATGATGGAGGAGGATAGTGAAGGTACAAAAAAGGTCCTGTATGGGATGGTGAAAGATAAGAGGCGGAAGGATCCTACAGATTATGTTAGAATGGTGAACAAAAGGGGACAAGAGATAGAAAATAGGGAAGAACTGAAGAAAATGTGGAAAGAATATTTTGAAGAACTTCTGAACCCAAATGGAAAAGATGGTGAGGAGGAAGAAATCGGGGAAGAGGAAGATGAACTGCAAACAGAAAAGGACTTAACATGGAAAGAAGTGGAAGATGCAGTGAACAAGATGAAAGGAGGGAAGGCACCGGGTGTGGATGAGTTGAGTGTGGAGATGGTGAGAGCAGCAGGAGAGGTGGGGATACAGTGGCTGTACAGAGTGATGAGGACAGCATGGAAGGAAAGGAAGACCCCAGAGGACTGGAAAAAAGGAATCATTGTCCCGATCTTCAAGAAAGGTAGTAGAACAGATTGCAGAAACTATCGGGGAATAACACTGATGAGTCATTGTGCAAAGATCTTCGAGAAAGTTTTGGAAAAGAGAATTAGGACAAGGATAGAAGGAGGGATGAGGGAAGAACAACATGGCTTCAGAGCAGGAAGGTCCACAGTGGATTTGATTTTTGCTGTAAGGCAGTTACAAGAACAGCACTATGAATATGGAACAGATCTACTGATGGCCTTCCTGGACATTGAGAAAGCATATGACAGTGTATGCAGAAACAAAGTATGGAAGTCCCTGGAGGATAGAGGAGTAGAGAAATGGACTATAAAGAGGATAAAGGAGATGTACAAGGGAAGCGTGAGCTGTGTGAAAGTGGGAGGAGAGAGATCTGACTGGTTGGAACAAAGAAACGGCCTGAAACAAGGAAGTGCACTGTCACCGTTACTTTTCATTGTGGTGATGGATGACATAATGACCCGAGTGGCACAAGTAATTGGGGACGGAAAGATGAAAGCAATGGTGTTTGCAGATGATTTGATGATTTGGGGAAACAAGGAGGAGGAGGTACAGGAACAGTTGGACGTGTGGGAAGGAGTAATACAAGGATATGGGATGAAATTTAGCATAAATAAGAGTGAGATGGTGATCACAACAAGGAAGAAGGAAAGAACCACAACGGGAATAACAATTGGTGGGGAACAGCTGAAGAAAGTGGAGAGTTTTAAGTATCTGGGAAGCCTGATACAAGATAATGGAAGAAACGATAGAGAAATAAATGAGCGGGGGAGGCAGGCAGAAGCATTTCGGAGGAGTGTGAGAAGCATGTTATGGAGCAAGGATGTCCCTCAGAACAGCAAAAAGATCATATATCGGACGTACTATGTCCCTATCCTGACGTATGCCTCGGAGACCTGGGTTATGAAAGGAAGGGAGAGGAGCAAAATACAGGCCAGTGAGATGAGGTTCTTGAGAAGCAGTATTGGAGCTACAAAGATGGACAGAATAAGAAATGAGAGGACCAGAGAATTAATGAAGGAGGAACCATTACAGGATGGTATAGAGAAATCTAGACTTAGATGGTATGGACATGTAAAACGAATGGAGGAGAAGAGGATACCCAGGAGAGTACATGAGACGAAGTGGGAAGGAAAGAGACCGAGGGGAAGACCGAGAGACAGGTGGCTGAAGGGGGTGGAAGAAAGCGTGAAGAAGAGAGGAGAAGACTGGACAAGGGTGGAGGCTGAGAGATGGTGGGAAGACAGAAGACGTTGGAGAGGCTTGTGTTCCAAACAGACCCGGCCAGTGGCTGGAAACTGTGCAAGATGATGATGATGATGACACAGGAAAGATAAGATATATACAAAAACCAAAGTTAAAAATCCATCTGCAGAAATTTTAGAAGAATATAAAATTATTAGCAACCAAGTTACAAAACTTAAGAGAAACCTACAAAGAAACTACTTTGACCAAAAAATTCAAAATGCAAATAATCAGAGGGAAGTGTGGAGTGTTGTTAATGAGATGTTAAATAGACCAAAGAAGGGGAAAAATGAAATTGTCAAACTTATAGTCGACGGCACAAATGTCGAAAAAAAGGAAAATATATGTGATGAAATTAATAAATATTATGTCAATATTGCTAACAGTATATGGGAAAATCAAGGAAACAGTTCAACCTCGGGCATTACAAGCTATAAAAATACTACCAGCACTAAGACAATCTTTATGTTACCTACTGATGCTAATGAAATACAATCAATTATAAACTCCCTAAAACACAAAAACAATATAAGTGAGGACAACACTACTAATGTCATGCTACAATTGTGTCTTGAGGGCCTTACACCATATCTTGTCAAAATAATAAATCTTTCACTGATGACTGGTATATTTCCCGATGCCTGTAAAGTCTCTAGGGTGGTCCCGATCTACAAAAAAGGGGACAAAACCCACCCATCAAATTACAGACCCATTAATATTATATCTGCCATCAGCAAGGTTCTAGAAAGCGTTGTTAAACGAAGACTTATGAATTTCTTCATGAAAAATGATTACTTTGCAAACTGCCAATATGGGTTTATTCCAAATAGAGGAGCTGATAGTGCTATATTTGAAGTAGTAACTGATGTAGAAAAGGCATTAGATGAAAACAAACTAGCTGCGGGTGTACTAATTGACCTTCAAAAAGCCTTCGATCTGGTTAACCATAAGATTCTCCTTAATAAACTAGAATTTGCAGGCATCAGAGGAGTGGCACATGATTGGTTCAAGAACTACCTCACTAACAGAAAACAATATGTTGCAATCGATAATGTAAAAGGATCTCAAATGAGAATTGACACAGGAGTACCTCAAGGTTCTGTCTTAGGACCAATTCTTTTCTTGGCCTATATTAATGATATAGTATTATTAGAATTGAAAGGCAAGCTTAAACTATTTGCAGATGATATTTTTATACTCTATCTGGGAACATCTGAACAGGAAATTATGCTAAATATTAATTATGATCTCAATAAGCTGGTGGATTGGTTGAGAGCACACAAAATGGTTATCAATATCACTAAAACTAAATATTTGTTCTTCCATAAACCATCATACAAGATTGAGACCACAAACATAGTCAACATAGCCAACAAAGAAATAGAAAGGGTTAAATCGGCAACATACTTAGGTATCACACTAGATAGTACACTAACCTGGGAAAATCATGTAGAAAATGTAAAACATAAAATCAGCCCTTTAATTGGTATTATTTTCAGATTAAGATATAGCTGTCTTACTAGCCAACAATTGAAAAATATATACTTTGCTCTGATACATTCACATCTAATGTACATGAATTTCATATGGGGATATTGTAAGAAGGAGCTGATAAAAGAACTTGAGATACTCCAGAAACGTGCTATAAAATCTATCTTTGGATTACCTTGGCTCACACCCTCAAATGAATTGTACTCAGGAACTAAAGTTATGCCACTGCAAAAACAAATAGCTATGTCAGCAACAGTATTTGTATACAAATTGGAAAACAAATTGATACACACACACATCCATTTTACCCATGCAAATGACATTCATCACTATGCAACAAGAGGAGTAAATCAAATATTCACCAGCCATTCCCAATCCATTAAATTTGGAACTAAAGGAATTATGTCCTCTATAATAAAAGAATACAACTCGCTACCATTAGGCATAAGGGAAAGTTTCTCTATAAAAACATTTAAGAGGAAAACAAAAGACTTCCTATTAAGGAATGAATAGCCAATGTACAATAGCCTTAAGCAATGCAATGTATCATACCGTATTATCTCTGTAAAGTTAGTCACTAGCAATCTAAGTTACTATTAAACTAAACAATAATGTTACAAAAATTATATATATGCCATGCTGTAACTATGTTACTTGATTGTCCCTAACACGAGCTCAGGCTCATTGGGACCTATGTAAATAAATAAATAAAATAAAATAAATAAAATTTTCATCATTACCATTACATCAAATGTTTTGGTACATATTTTCTTTAACTAAAACACTAATTTTTATTTGTTTTGTTTAAATTTTATGAAATTTTGGGAAACTGGTGTAATTACGTGAGATGATAGTGCAGTTCAAGTAGAAGCTAAAATACTATCATTCAAAATTTCACAATTTTTCAAATTCGACTTTGAACATTGGTCCCATAAGATATATGCTCCACATATAATAACCTGGTTATTTCTAAAACCTGTTAACTAGTAAGTTGTCATTCTATGGATAAATAATTAAGTACAGTAAAACCTCGATTATCCATTCTAATGCCCAGGAAGGGGTGAACAGCTAATCGAAAAAAAAAACGGATAATCCACACTACTAATTTTAATGGACTTTAAAGCACACAAAATACATACCGTATAACTAGGGATAGGAAAAATTCGCGATTGCGAATTTCGCGAATTATTAAATGAATACACAGATGGTAATGTGTTTTTATAACCCTAAAAATGGCAAACAAAATGTTTTTTGTAGTCGCGAAATTTCGCGAATTTCGCATGAAGACGCGAATTTCGCATGAAACCGCGAATTTTAGCTTTTTTACAGTGCACTTCCGATAATTCGCGGCAATTAATGCACGAATTTCCGCGAAATATTGAAAACTGCGAATTATCTACAGTAATGTTTTTAAGCCTAGCAAAGAGAAAACTATTGGTTAAAAATATTGAAATGTATTTTATAAAAATGCAAAAATAAACCTTTAACATAGTATTGTAAGACACACTATGTGGATTTTACCAATATTAAAAACTAAGAAAAATGACTCATCACTTTTTGTTTCTTACATGGTTTATTTTTTCTAATTTTAGATTGTACAATTCTGAAGAAAACAATATATGAGAACGAAAATTCATCTTGATTTTCTATATAAGAGATAAGTGTGACTATAGACACACTAGCTTGACTGTGGGAACTTTAGGGATTTCCTTTGCATCACTCCTGCATTCTATATGTACTGGATCCCAGTTTACCTCACCGACAGTCAAATTCCATACAATATCCTCATGTCTGAAACCATGATTGTCTTTATCGAAGTCTAACTACTGGATGTCACTTTCTTCTGCATCTTGCCATTCATCCAGGTTTTGCCCTAATGTCATCGTAGTGAGACCACCTTGCCCGTTTAAAATATCGTGGTCACAGAAGCTGACAAACTCTTGTTTTTGTGCGAGTGTAGCAGCATCCAACAAACACGGAAAGATTGGAAACTTAACGGTAGATAGCGGGCCTCACTTTCTGCATACAGCGATCTCTAACAATCTGGGAAGTCATCCTAGTTAGTCAACAGTACTTAGTTATTGAGGTTTTAAGGACCGGAACAGCAAGGTCATCTGCCCCTTCATCCTAGTACCTACGCGACGCATGGCGTCATATAGTCCACCTTTCAGACATGAATATCTAGATGGCAAGAATCCAGATCAAAATGTGCCACTGTATCCTGAACCAGTATTAACCAGGTGGTCTTCTTGGTTTCATTCTGTAGTGTGCAATTTATGAGTGAAGTAGTAGGGACTGATAACTCTGGTGTTGATTTTCTCAACAATGTTTCACCCGACGAAATACTTGAGATTCAAAGAATTTGGCACAGACATCAGTGAACTCATCCCCTTATTAGAAGGCCACATCCAACTGTTCACCTTCTTGATGGACATCTATGGAGAATTCAGCTGTTTCTGGAAAGTACGGTACCAACATTAAGGAGCAGTTGGAGGGTTGTGGAAATGTGTTAAAAAGAGGGAAAATACATTCAGTTTTAGTAAATGCTGGGTCCCATGCTCTTGGAAAATTAATCAGCTTGAGATCCATTGACCCTGGGAACAGGAATTACAAATGTGTGTGTTTGATCCAGCAGAAATAGTGCCAATGAACATCAATGAGGACACTGCAAAGAAAATTAAGAAGTTGCCGTTCTGTGGAACACTGGAAGAAAGTGAGGTGTTAAGAGGATACAAAGAACTGCAAACTTTAATCAAGAAGCAGATGCATGACAGGACCAAGACAGACACTGTTGGAGTTTTGCAAGGAATGACATTTGTATTTCCAAAGTTCTCATAATCTTTGTTGAAAACCATTTGGATCCCCTGTTCAAACGCTGTGAATTTTTGTTTTTCAGTTTACACTAGCACGTTAAGTGATATGCGTCACTGTTTGTCACAAGAGAATTTGGATCTCTTCACTGAAGTATACTTTGAAGGATGACTGAAATGTGTTATGTTATGCATGTTATCCATGATATTTAAAAAATTCTGCCTAAAATTTATGATTTTGAAAGTACCGAAAAGTGCACTTGAAACCACCGAATTTGCCACTTTAAAATACCGCTTTCTTCACTCTGAAATCACCGAAAAATTCCAATCTCTACGTATAACATTAAAATGCAGCGCATTAAACCCTCTTTAAAACCGAAATATAGTCAAAGCTACAACAGTACATATTAAATATTCACCTAAATTACCAGCAGACCATAAATTAAGTAATTTACCTGGTGTAACTTAAGCTGCTTTAAAAAAATCCGTTACTTTTTTTTTGCACTCTCCTACAGCTTATTTTCTTCTTTATGTCCATTCTGAGCTTCCTAATTATTAGAATATCTGAAAAATCCGCATCGTCCTCTTGCTCCAAGAATTCCATTAGTGTTTCAGCCAACTCCAGTGCGGTCTGAAGCGGTAAGAGATTGTTTGTGACGCACACTTCTTCCCCCATCTCCCTCACTTTCACTCGTCACCTCGCAGCTGACTGCCGTGTTCCCGTTGGTGCTTTTATTTACTATCTTCGTCCAGTTAAAATGTGAAGCCCAGGCAATACAGCATCAGTATGAAGCCACAGACAGAATGTAGCCTACCTGCTACCTGTCTAAAAGTAGCGGAAGTTGACACCGACGGACCGCTAGGCTGGTTTCCAATCCCTGTGCATTGTGAAATACCTACGATGCAGTAGCCTGTGGTGAAAATATTTAACCTTGACAGAGAACGAGATGAAAGATCTACGTACCAGGGTTGGCATGTTTAAAACAGCGTTTTTAAAACTGTTTAAAACTATGCACATTGTTTAAAATTAGTTTTAAACTCAATGCTTCAAACAACCGTCTAAAATATGTTTCTTTAGAAGAATTTTTTATTTTCATATTTTTAATTAATCATTTTGCAATACAGTCGAGTACAGTGGTCTTCTCTGCCTTCTACTGAAGGTTTTACGTAATAATATAAAGTTTATAGAGTGATTTTGTAAGGGTTTTGATGTCCTAGTTAAAAATTTTTGCAAGCGAACATCCATCAGAAAATTAGGGATGTATTTAAAATACCGTATATACTCGAAT
This sequence comes from Meconema thalassinum, assembly GCA_946902985.2. Taxonomy (NCBI): domain Eukaryota; kingdom Metazoa; phylum Arthropoda; class Insecta; order Orthoptera; family Tettigoniidae; genus Meconema; species Meconema thalassinum. The sequence continues at coordinate 414,579,551 of OX336390.1, read as the reverse complement.
ACCACCCGCACATTTTTAAACAAAATCGGACGTGAAAAATTGGGGTGCGGGTCTTATTTGAGTCATCCTGATTTTAAAGATTTAAATTGCCCGCCATACGCGATATCGGGTGTTGCGAGTATCCGCTAGATGGTGCTAACCTTCTTCCGGCTATCACTTTGTTTTTCCGTAAGCAGGCGGCGTCTTACAGTCTCGCGCACGTTTTCCGAGTGTAAACATGAGTTCTATGAAGCGTTTGCGGTCGTTTACTGTGAGTGAGAAGCTGAAAGTTGTGAGGGAAGCTGAAATTATTGGAAATCGTGCCGCCGGTAGGAAATATGATATTGACGAGTCATGTATTCGCGATTGGAGAAAGAAAAAAAAAGTGTTGCTAACAAGTAGTGGTGCTCGTAGAACTTTCCGCGGACTAAGTGTACAGTTTCCGGAAATTGAAAAACAACTTTATAAATACGTAACAGAAAGGCGGGAATTGGGAAATGGGGTGTCGACCGAAATGTGTCAATTAAAGGCATTACAGATCGCGAAGGAACTTTCTATGGTAGGGTTTAAAGCAAGCCGAGGATGGATTCAAAATTTTTATAAAAGAAATGGGTTGAGCATACGAAGGCGTACCTCAATTTCGCAGCGTCTTCCTGGTGCCTATGAAGAAAAGTTAGTTTCCTTTCAGCGTCGCATAATTAAGTTGCGGAAGGAAAATTCATATTTGCTTTCCCAAATTGGTGATGCAGATCAGACGCCAGTCTACTTTGAAATGCCACTGGACAGTACTGTGAATGTTAAGGGATCTAAAAGTGTGGCTATCAGAACAGGTAGTAATGAGAAACAACGGTGCACGGTAATGTTATGTATACTCGCTGACGGAACCAAACTCCCGCCGTACGTTGTTCTCAAGCGAAAGACTCTTCCAAATAATATACCCGCTGGTGTTATCGTTAGAACTCAGGACTCTGGTTGGATGGACAGTTCACTGGTGGAAGACTGGTTAAAGTGTGTCTGGCAACGTTGCCCTGGTGCTTTGTTACGACGAAAGAGCTTGCTTGTTCTGGACAGTTACCGCGGCCATACAACAGACGCTGTGAAGAAATTCGTCAAGGATGGGAAAACCGACCTAGCAATCATCCCGGGTGGGATGACGTCTATATGCTACAGCCACTGGATGTCTGTGTGAACCGACCGTTCAAAGCAGCCTTGAAACAGCTGTATACGGAGTGGATGGCGGCCGATAAGCACACACTGACCCCAACTGGTCGTATTCAGCGCCCGGAAGTTCAGCTGCTCTGTTCGTGGATTTTGACGGCATGGAATCGTATCTCGGGAGATCTCATACGGAAGAGTTTCAAGAAATGTAGTATTTCTAATGCTATGGATGGCAGTGATGACGACATTTTGTGGGAAAGTGATGGTGAAAAAAGTTCCGAAGTTGGTACTTCGGATGACGATGAATGAAGTGTTTGTGTCTTTTATTTGTATTTTTAATTGTTTCTGTGTGTTATTTTAGGACGACTTCAGAACTGTTGGAAACTATTTTGTAGAAATGCTATTTTGTTTATTTAGTAAAGATTGTAAATAGTTTTGAGTAAAAATTTTTCTAAAATTTTTGTTCTTCAAAATCAGGGTGCGGGTCTTATCCAGGGACGGGTCGTATTCGAGTAAATACGGTATTATAAATTCAAATGTCACTGCCACTTTGTCTTTATTCAACAGGTTTTTTGTTGTGTTCACGAAAAAAAAACTAGTTTGGCAGCCTTCTCAGTCCCTAACCTATTCCTGACTTTGCTATGCACAAACCCAAAAGTGGAGAAAAGATGTTCTATCCCAGCTGATGAAGCAACTGCACTATGCAGCTGATGTGTTAGGGCTGAAGTTGTGTGATGAATGTTATTCTGCAATGCCACCCACCATGTCAGGGGTTTAATTTCTTTTAGTATTGCAGGACCAAACAGGTATTCCTTGAAGGATGAACATTTTGCTTTGTACTTAATTAGGTCAGGCATTGCATCTGGGTGGTAAGCTTCAACTTACCAGTACTCCATAGCAGAATGATATTGTTCTTCACTCAGTCTCTGTCCTTGATAGCGTGTGTCCATGAGATTGGCAAGGGGTATCAGTTACAGCGTGTTAAATCGTTTCATGAATTTCTTTGAGTCATTGGGATTGTTTTCATTTTTGAAAAAATTGAGCAGCTCAAGCCAAACCTCTACTGCTTCCCCAATGGTACAGTCATCACACTGCATCTTATCTAATGAGACTGATGCAGTCTTAAGTTTTTTGAGATAGTCTTGAGCATTTTGTTTCATATTGATATCATTTACCTTTGCACTTATAATTGGTTCAATGGCACTTCGATTCTCAGTGCAGACTTTGACAATAATATGCCAGTTACCCAAACAGGACTCTTATCGAGTCAGCTAAAGAATTCCAGCGTACATCCGTAGGAAGAGCAAGAGCTGTTCCGCCAGCCTGTTTGTACTTGGCTGCTGCAAAGTGAGTGTTCCTGAAGTCTTTAATAATTTGTTTAACGTGTTCTGTAATGCCAACCACCTCCAAGGCATGTGCTAACAGATTAAGCAGGTGAGCTGAACAACCATAAGTTATCACTTCTTTGATATCTTTTTTTGCCAATTCATCCCTAATTTTCCTCATATTGGCAGCATTGTCAGTGACAAAACTTCGAACATGGCAGCCATAAGAAGTTTCACAGTTTTTAATTGTTGGTTTTTTTTTTTGCTACCATTAAGAAGTAATCAGATGTATGACTGATATCTTCAGTGTCAATGGTTTCAGTTAAGTAAGTAGAGTGGTCAATTACGTCACTAAGCGACACACAAAGAACTGAGTCGTTATGCACATTGCTCCAACCATTTTAAGCCATACATACAGATTTTCCTACCAAAGTTTTCTTTACTTTGGCCAACTCTTCAGCATAAATTTCGTCAAGAAGTTCACCTGAAATTTGCTTTCTGTTGGGTGGTTTATAGCCAGGCCGAAGAAGCTGAATCATTTTTACAAACTCAGGATGTTCAAAATATGCCGACAAGCAGAGTTTGTGCCAAAAATAAAGCGAGCTATTTGCAAATCAAATTGCTTTTCCTCCTTGGCTGATGTGTGTACTATAAACCTATCCAATCCTCCTTGCAATATTCTTGGGCCAGGGCCTTGAATAAAAGATGAAGATGGAGAACTGGACAATGTACATTTTCCTCTTGATCTAGATGGTGCTGTAACCACAGAACGTGAACTGGAAGCTGGTTCATCATCTGTAATAAAACAAATCCAATGTTATCCGTTTAGCCCAACTTATCTGTATTGGTATAAACAATATATGATTGATTGTGTAAGACCAGTATTAACCATAACTTTGCCATTAGGCTACATTGTTTTTTTTAATAAAACCTATAACTTACACAGTACCGGTATGTAATATTTTCAAGAGCATAATAGAATTGTAATTTAAATACATATTTCTTTCAAACAAACAATTTGAACAAAAGTGCACTAGGAATTTTATTTCTTTTTAAATACAAATTAATTATTGAACATAACCTATAAAATTTGCCTCGCTTGTTTTTTATTAATTTAATTATGAATAAATATTTCTTACCTGTAGAATTGGAATGAGATTGAAGTGATTGTGATGCAAGCTGCTGATGAGTGGATATTAGTGAACTTTTGATTTGGGTTTCATTTTCATATTCCATTTCCATGACTACACAGTCAGTATTATTCTCAAACTGTGCAGGCATGGATTTGTTTCTATAAGGGCATTTTGTCTCCATATGTAAGCTTGAGACACAAGGATGATGGAACCAAATTACTTAATGAAACATTGTCCAATGAGGGAATTATTGAATTTGGAGTACCCCAGGGATCGGTTTTGGGCCCACTACTCTTTCTTCTATATATCAATGATATAACACAGAACGTTCATTCACATAAGGAAATTTTGTTTGCGGACGATACAACACTCGTAATAAAAGGTGAAACTAAACAGGTCATACAGCAGTCTGCTGACTCCGTTACAGGAGAGTTAACCAAATGGTCACAAGATAATCGCCTCATAATAAACTATAAAAAGACAGTATGTCTAAATTTCCACACTGTACAGAATAGGAATCCTGCGATGCCCAATATAACATTAAATGGTCATCAAATAGAAAATAAATCAGAAACAAAGTTTTTAGGACTATGGATACAACAAGACTTGAAATGGAATAAACATATACAATATCTGAATACTAAACTGAACTCGATGTGCTTTGCGTTACGTATTTTGAAAACCTGCACTAGCATGCACACATTAAGAAATACTTATTTTGCTTATTTCCATTCATACTTAAGATATGGGATCATATTTTGGGGTATGTCGCCAGATGTACTAAGCACGTTTAGGATACAAAAGAGAGCGATTAGAATTATGGCAAATGTAAACTCGAGAGAATCATGTAGACCTCTGTTTAAAGATTTAAACATTCTCCCACTGCCCTGCATATATATCTTTGAAAGTATTATGTTTTTTAAAAAGAATTTAATGAATAAAGATGTTTTTCTTAAAACAAACAATGATGTTCATAGGCATAACACAAGACAAAATCAAAACATTCATATTTCACACACACACACAAGCATATATCAAAAAGGAACTTTTCACACTGGAGTTAAATTATACAATAAACTACCCCAGTATATAAAACTGGCCCCAAAAATAAAAACCTTTGATAGAATGTTGAAAGCTTATCTGCAGTGCCATTGTTTTTACTCAGTAGTTGAATATTTTAGCGTATAGGAGTGATGGAATCTATAACTATATTTTACTTTTTTAATTTAATTTTAATACCTAGCTGTATGTTGTTGTATTTATAGAATTAAGTTTTCATATTATGATAATAGAGTGAGGTGTAAATAGTTGTGCAATAAGATTGTATCTATTAAGATTTGCTATTATAATAAGTTATAAATAGTTATAATCTTAGTAATATATACCTGTTAGTTCTTTTATTTTATGCATGTAAATTCTGACGTGTCCTATATCAAAAATGTATTGAATGCATGTATTTGATCAAATGGAATTAATAAAAATCTATCTATCTATCTACCAACCATGTCTTCCTTGCGCAACTTTAATTGTTTTACTCTTAGAACTTTTTAATTCGATAAAATGTTGCCATACAGGATCTTTTCTTCTGCCAGTTGAACTCATAACTGCAATAAGCTGATTATACTGCTAAGTATACACTTTCTACACAGCAATTAACAGAACACAAAGAAGTAGAATACACCACCATTCAAACATAACCTACACAAACAACACAACACAACACAACAGCCAACCATAAGTTGTAGAGAAAAAAAATCCCAGCTGGTAACTAAATTTCCCTGCTGGCTGAGTTTCAGTTGTAAACATTGGTTTATTACTTACCATACAACTCTGGTCAAGATGATCTTTAAAGTATTTATATTTAAGTATTAAAAATACAGCATTTTATTACACTGTTTAAAACATGTTCAGAATTTTAAAAAACGGTTTAAAACAAAAAAAAAATGTTTTAAAGTTGATTTTTTTACCGTTATTTTGCCAACCCTGCTACGTATGGTACTCGATGTTACATGCTACCAAATAAGTTGTAGGAATCATTTAGAAGTAGAAATGATCAGCATACCGGACTCTACGCACCGTGGCCTGGGTGAGGGCACGTTACAGTGCATTATTCTTCAATAATGGAATGGATAATAAAGTTTGTGACTGTTGAATTTGAATAGCATCCGTCTTCGGCACCTCGGCGTCTCCGAAAACCGTCAAAGTAGTTAGTGGGACGTAAAACCAATAACATTGTTATTTTTGACATCAGGAGTACGCTCATTCAATTTTGGAGCGACTGTACGTCGCTTTTTTTTATCTACTTTTTTTTGGCGACAGTTAATCCACAGAACGGTTGATCGTGAGACGGATAGTCGAGGTTTTACTGTACATAAATAATTAAATTGAATAAACTTTTTAAAATCAGAACATCTGCTAACAGAATCCATGAATCTGTTTTAATATATAAAATTTTGTGAAAACAGCAGCACAGTGCGACAGGTAGGAATGGACAAAGCAATGACAACTTCATACGAGTGTCACAGAAGCTTGATAGTTAGATCATGAGTTATTTTATATGAACATGTGTATTTTAGTATGCCATGTTTCAACCATCTTTGGGCATGAAACAGGCCTAACCAATAGCAGCTCACCTTTTGACTATAGCAGATGCTGATTTTTGGTTCGTTTTGATCCCAGAAGAGAAGATGTCCTTTTCTTCGTCAGCTGAGACCACCAAATTCTTGTTCGACAGATCATCTGATCCAGAGCCAGAAGTCCCTACCTGAGGGGCTGTCAATATTAATATTAATACAACAGACAGTTGTTAGTACAATCTGCTCATCCTTCTCCGTGCAGGAACGTCAGTGATGTTTGAAACAATAAACATCACAGATGATGATGATGATGATAACTGCTGTTTTAAGGAACCTAACATCTAGCTCAACCACAGATACTATAGCTTACAAGAGTAAAAGTAAGGCAATGAAACTTAAATGCTCTCTTATACCTCACATCAGATAGCTGCATGTAACCTTGCTGGCATTGAATTTGCCAGGCTCTTATCTATTCCGCTTTTCCCATAACGTTTCAGCTTTGGTTGTAAATCCTTGGAGTTCAATGATTGCATCTCTTGAACCTTACATTTCATTTAGTTCCATCATTTTCAATTGTTTAGGTTAGCTGCATCACCTAATCCTATTGTCTTTCAACCATTTATGAACCAAGTCTCTTTCAGTGGGCAGGTTTACTATCATACATGAAGTGGCAACACTGATGAATACACAAAATGATCAGCAAATGATCTCAAAACATGTCCATTTAACTGCTTTCATTAATGGAGACATTCACATGAAAGAATTAAAGCTCTACCCACCTATAAATTATATAAATACTGTATACATTCTGTACATTTTCATTTGAGACCATTTTGCCTTGCAGCGTCCAGTCTAGTCTGCAAGCCACTAATTGTGAACAGGTCGCCTCCATGATCCCCTATTAGCAGCACTGCGGCCTCCTGCTTCTATACCTCTCGCTTTGAAATCATTCAACACTGAATCTAACCATCGCCTCCTAGGTCTACCTCTGCTTCCTTTACGCCCTACAGCTGAACTCAATAACCTCTTATGTAATCTTTCCTCCCTCATTCTCTTCACTTGACCCCATAATCTGAGTCAGCTAATACAAACGGCTTCATCGAGCATGTTCATTTCTAAAATTATACTTAGGTAAAAAAGATCAAGTTATAGATAGCAAGTACTATGGTGCTAACAAGTTGATACTCTACTAAACAATAGAGTGGAGATCCTATATGGTGAGGCATTGCCACTACTCAGTCCAAAAACATTCATTCAGTAAATTTGTAAACAGTGGTTAAATTACATTTTAATCCAAGACTGAGAACTTGTAGTCAATAATGCAGTGCAGATTACTCATGGTTTGCTGAAATAAAACATTGTTTAGCGTGTACGAGTACTCAAACCACTTAACCCTTATGATGCCGAGCTTTTGGTGAATGGTTATGTTAAAAATGGCAAGTTTAATGGAATTACAAGACTCTTCCGGGGCAGGTAAATATATTTTAAACATATTAGTTGCAAAATTTTATTTGATTCCGTTAACAAAACTTTTAAAAATATTTTTCTTTTCAAATTTAAATGGGAAAATTTTCTAAGCCATTGCCTTACGACGAAAATGTACACTCTCACACTTCACTAAGCGTTAAGAAACATTATCTATTTCCTCTTCCTTCAAAGAGCTAGACATATGTATTTCCACATATCTTAATTAACACCGAACACGAACGTAAACAAATCCTACTTCAAAAGATAAAACATGCGGGAAGTCAGATGATTCAAAGAATACCATACTTGTTATGAATCCAGTTATTCACGGAACTTAAACTCGTCGATATACCCAGAGAGAGAATGATTCCCGTATTGTCTTGGTCACAATAGTGACACCTCTGCGTGGCTGGAAATAATAATTAAAAAATTATAAAACAGTGCTGATAGATTAACCAGTAGCATTTTTAGCAAAACCTCCGTCAGACGATATATCCCTCTCCCCCCCCCCCCCCCCCGGTACTAAAAGGGTTAATGTACTCGGCTATAGGACCCCCCTCGCCTATAGTACCCCCCTTAATTTTTGAGAACCAAAATACAATATTCTTGGAAATCACTTATAGTACCTCTCCTTAATTATTCAGAGTCAAAATACAACATTCGTGGAAATTGACTAATTCTTTACTATCGTTGTCTGTCTGGCTTCTGGGACCTTCTGTGAAACTAACACTGTGAGGCTATAACGGGGAAAGTGTGCATCTTTTCAGAGGAGGTTGGCAATAATCATGAAATATACTTTATGATTGACGATGTCGAAATGTAAATATTATGTCAGTTAGTTACGGTAGTTATTGTTGTTTTAAGGGGTGGAACTACGAGGTCATCTGCCCAGAAAACAGTATCATAATGAGGGTCATTATAACACTATTTTTCATTATGAAACAGTTTCTCCCACCAATTAGAGCTCAAGAAACAGTTGTGTGACCAATTAGTTAAGGACAGCATCGCATCTGCGCTCACTTCCACGGCCACCTATTTTAAATTTCACTCTGTGGCGAGTGCCATAGTGGGGTATTTGAGGAGGCATGGTCAAATACAAGGTATTCTCTGCGTCCCATGCCCTCTGTTCAGTACAGTACATAAAACTGGCAAAATCTCGACAGATAATTATGAATATTTATGTTCGAACATAAAATAGTTATAATTATCGTCGAACATAAAGAGTTGTATGCAACTCGCCTATAATGGTAATTAAGACACTCGTATGTAAATTATAAAACTCACTTCGCTCGTTTTATAAACATACTCGTGTCTTAATTATTGCCATTATAGGCTCGTTGCATAATGTACTATTTCTTTGTATACCAGATGTTGGATCATTGTTGGCTGCTTGGGTCATACCATTCAATCGAACACGAGCTCTGATGCTAACCAGGAGTGACCTTGTTTGAAGAAAGAAGTCTCTGTCTTTCCTTCAGTGAGTACGGGCTATGACTCGCGCTATGCGACAGGTGGCCGGCATACACACGCCAGTCTACACTATGTGGTGTATTTCGAAACAAAGAACACGTTATAGGTAGCGATTTTGTATTCAGCCTGCATGATCTACTGGCCACGCCCATGCACCACTTTATGGTAGTATCTTCAGTCTTTGCAGAACTCGATGTGCGGATGTTGTGGTGTATCATTTCTGATAAACTTCGTTTATTTTGATTAAATATATCGTACTATGTAGCATCAAAATAAAATAGCTTATTTTTACTCTCTCCCTTTCCCAAAATAACGGATTTTTGTGAAGTTCATGTCTATAGTACCGTCCCCAAATTTCGGAACCAAAAATGTATTTTAAAAAAGGGGGTCCAATAGCTGAGTACATTTAACTACCCCCCAGCTTGCACATCGGTGCATTTACACAGATAATTCCACTGGTCCCGCTGCAAAACAGTCTTAATAATGTTTTGTCATATTTCCTTGGAATTACAGTAAAACTTCTTTTATACGATTCACACTTATACGTTTTCTACACTTATACGATTTTTTTCTTGGTCCCGGCAAAATCCCTATACTTTCCATGTTAATTTATTTCCGATATACGTTTTACATTTATTCGTTTTTCACGCTTATACGATCATATCTTACGTCCCCGAGAGAAAAATGCGTCGTTTATACGTTTACAACGGTTTCCCTACCTAAAATCTCTAAAAATATTGGAGCCAGAAACTTATGACACGCACTGTACGTTTCTCGGAAACCATCCCTCGCGCGGCGCTATGTTGTGGCGAGAGCGACCTTGAAGTTGCGTGTGTTGCGAAATACAACATCACTTGCTGCAGTCATTGTTCTGCCTTGTTCGGTGCTTCAGTTGTGGTTAACCTTGATAGCAGTGAACATGGGTGAAAGGAAGAGGAAGTGCATTACGATTGCTGTTGTTCACTTCTTAACGGGGGCCATCGCTCGCCCGCGCTGCGGGCCTGTCTCCCGCCAGGCACTTTGCCGTAATGCGTAGCTCGCGTGGCCTATTGACGTCAGAAAAGTTGGATGGCGCAGCCACGCGGCAGAATGTTGAAGCTGTAACATTGTGACTGGTGAGATTTAATTAGATGGTGAAGCATTGACGTCGTGATGGAAACAGAAAGAAATTTGTCAAATTCGAGGAGGTACTGCTCTGTATACAGTTGCAAATCGTATAAAACGGCTACGAAATATCTTCACTACTTTCCTGTACAAAAAGTTCAGAGAGAAAGATGGGCTTCGGCGCTGTCAATTGGAAAACGTGTTACATGTTACATGACAGTGTGCAGTCTGCATTTTTGTGAAGACGACTTCTTTCCACCGGTACTGTTGATTATTGATAGTTATTGTCTCTAATTAGTATTCACATGGATTTAGCTACATCAAAAATACTGATAAACTTATAGCCTATTACTTCTGTGCCGTACAAAGAATGTAATCCGCTCTTCGTAAACTTATTTTATGGGTTCTTCCGATTGACAATAGCCGAATGGTTAGAAAACTTAAGAAAAATGCTGTTCCTAGCCTTAATTTGCCAGAGAATTTATATTCTTGCCTTTGAACAGCAAGTATGTAGGTCATTGAAGTATGATTTGGCTTAAATTGTGTTTTTGGCTATGATCTCCCTACTGTTGAATTTAGTTAATTAAAATGTAAAATCTTAGTTTTAAGTACCGGTTCAGTGACCCATCATCCCAGGCAGGCCGGCAACACCTATACTACTCAGGCAGATAGGTCACTTAGCCGTAATATTGAAGTTATAGTGATGTTAAGTATACATATGCGGTAATGTAGCAGGAGACCGGATCGGCCTAGGCTATTCTAACTTTAATTAGTTCCCATTTCAGGGTTTTACAGTTTTGAGTGCGAATAGTTGGTTTGAAAGTTGTACAACAGTAAGGAGAGTATGTTTTGTATAGGTTTTAATTGGTATTATGGTTTATGTCGAGCTGAGGAGTGAATTTGGTTTGGCTTATAGTGTAGTTTTTGATCTGTTCCGTTTGCTTATGACAAGTTCAAATGGAGACTTCAGCTTTGTTAAATATCTGTATTTTAAATATTTAATTAAATATATTGATAAAGAGGATGTCTCCATTTTAACTTGCCTGTGGCAAGAGATTAATAAATTAACATTCCTGCCTTTGAACAGCAAGTATGTAGGTCAATATTTGCAATATTGAAGTATGATTTGAGCATCCCAAGTAACGCTTCTTTGAACCCAAAACATTCATGCAAATTCAGGGTTGCTTGATTCAATTTATTATCAGGGAGTCTTCCTTTGTGTTATGTGAGATATATATATTGTGAAATTAATAAAAACATCGATACCGCTAGGCTCCCAAGTACAGGCTTCATATATGTAACAGCAGACAGTAAATTAACTATCTACATGTGGGTAATATTTTTAACTGGTAGTAATTAGGCACTGCATTTAAATTGATTATAAAAATATTTCTATCAATAAAAGGAAATATGTAGTATTTTGCCATAATAAATTAGAAGCTATAACAAACGCACACCCAATTACTTTACGTCACTATATCGCCGCCATATTGCAAACAGCTGACCGTAAGCTCCTCCCCCGTTTCGGACGTCAATAGCCTATACTGTAGTTCAGAGCTGGTGCTGATAATGTTCGCCATTCACTGCTACTCATCGCTGGCACCTCTTTATGAAATTGTCATTTACGTTCTGAAGTTCCTCACCACCGATTGACTGTATTTCAACTGTAATATAGTCTTTAAGCTCATTTTCGCGAAAGATTTCCTGTACTTTAAGAAGGTATTTACACACGTTCACGTAATGAAAATCGCATTGGAACATCACACTGAGCACTAAAGACGTGAACAATTGACTAAACTGAACCCCACACTGCTAAAGCACACTGCAAAGGAGGGAAACTTGTGGCGCCAAGAAGCGCATTACGGCAAAGTGCCTGACGGGAGACCGGCTCGCGGCGGGCGCGAGCGAGGGTCCGCGTCGCATATAACACCAAGTCCCTGTATAACCCATGTCACATACATTTTGCAGTTTTTATTTAGCGACTTTCATTTCCGCGTTTTTCACGCTTACACGTTTTTTTCCTTTGGTCCCTTGAAAATCGTATAAGTGAAGTTTTACTGTATCTGTATAGTAAAACCAGACTATAATGGAAGTTTTAACAGCATATTTCTAACATATTCACCTGCTGTTTATTCTATTCATTGCTATATAGTTATTCAGTTACTATACATTCAGGTGTGCAGAGTGCATTTGGGGAAACATTAACACGTAACATTCAATAACTATCACAGCAAACTTAACTGCACAAGCATTATTGCCCACCCATTTGGCTCAATGAAGCAACAAGCAACATAGCCCGGTTTCTGTGCTCCAAATAACGGCCCACATGGTGAAGCATCGTGGACGAATAACATTGCTCGGATACCTCCGTTCTTTAGCCAAGATATCATTGAATTTAGCAGAGCCTAACAAGGACAATTCGCAGTAGTTAAGTTTGAGAACACATAACAGAGCCTTCCCTCAGATGTTTTTGCTATTGCGCAGTGTACTAACCCCTTAACCCCATGGCACCACAATTAAGGACCTTGGTCTACCAAGCGACCGCTTGGCCTACAGATGATGGGGTGACATATCCCCTCAGCAATTTATCTTAGCTTTCGTGACGGGGGCGCGGCCCCTCTGATCAAATAGCTACTCAATTATTGGTCTCGCAAGCCTGAGAGCACCTCGTTACAGCCCTCCCCCGGTTTCTAAAATCATTGACGGAGCAAGGAATCGAACCCTACCCCTACAGTATGGGGGCAAGTCACTAAATCAAATTAAAACTCCCAGATTCTCCTCCTATTATAGGAATCTAGTAGTGAAAGACAATATCGTGCACGTCGACTACTATCAGGATGCTGTGCTTGCTATCCCTATCCTTGTCACATTGCAGTGGAATTCTACAACAAGGACAGTTTTTTACCCTAGTGGAAAAGCAAGCTCATCAAGGCCTAGTGTAATGTAGGTAATGGTCTAGCTCACATGAAAGATATTACACTACATTAGCAGGTTTACTTCTTTGAGAACCATAACATCCTATTTATAGCTTCAAACTCTAGCTAAACCAAAGATAGACCAAATGACACCCATCAAACGGGTTTCTTTTAGCAGTTATATAAATGCAGTAGAACTGCTGTAACTTTTAACTTCGAGGAGCAAAATCTTCCCTTCATTTAAGTGTATTACAGACATGAAACTTTTTTAAATTTCAGATTCCTATTATTCCTGTAGCTAAGTTGTACATTGATTGATTGATTGATGGTGTTTAAAGGGGTGGAACAGTGAGGTCATTTGCCCCAATTTGCACATACAACTGGCAATCACGTCTAATAAGGGCAGAGCAATGTGCTTTATCCTGCATGGTGTTGACTGGTGTGCATGCTGAATCATGTGGACCATTGTTTATAAACAAATGTGTGGACCCAAGTCCCCAATATCAGCAGTTGGTCTCAACAAACTTCTATGCCTGAGATCTGTGCTTTCAAAAATGCAATTCAATTTGACTGGCATCACTATGCTAGCCTCTGTTATAAATTACTACCTTTCTCAGCTTGCTTCTTGACACTCGTTTCCTGACTGTTGCCCCACAAAGAGTTGCGTGATTGACTCCAATTGTCCAGATCATCAAATAATCCACGTTCTCCAGAAAATTTACCAGCGTTGGGGCCAAACAGAGAATTGTCTTCTTCTGATTCTGAGGGCGGTGAAAATAAATTATCTGCAAAGAAGAGAAAATTAGTTAAACACACAAGGAAAGAACACATAAGACAGACTTTTGAATTCAATGTTCCAACACAAGCTTGCATTTTACCTACAGATTAAGGAGTACTGGATGAAAAAGATTTTGACATAGAAATCAATGAATTATCACTTGCAGGATGTTTGAGAAAAGATGTACCTACTTCGTGTTGTTTTATTCAATTCTTTTCTCACTGTCCATTGTCATTTAGCCTCAGGTTATGTGGAAAAAACTTCCACAAGTTTGAGAACTAAATCCAGTTCATACTTGATAAGAAGAACAGCTGAGGCTGAGAGTAACCTTCAACTAATGAGAGAGCTGCATGTGTAGTGGCTTACTCCTCTCAGCCCTTCCTGCTAAACAAGCTAAAACAGCAAATGAGCAACTTCCTGTACTCACCAGACTTTTCTCGCTCCTGCTTCTGGGCCATACTGCTCTCAGCTGCCACTCCACCCAGTTTGCTGGCCAGCTCTGCAGCAAAACTATTGCGTTCTCCTCTCTACAAAATATTAACATGGTTTTGAAGGAAGGTCTCACCCGGGGTCATCAATATTGCCTACTCAAGGGCCACATATGATGTCCAGAAAGATTTGACAGCCACAAGTTCTGGTTTGCAGTCAATCACTGTTCTTTTATTATTTGCTGGCTTAGGAACAGAATAGCATATCCATAATGGTAATGCTAGTAAGATATGCTAGTCTGGTCCTATTATTATTATTATTATTAGATGAATTGAGAAAATTGTGATCGAACCAAATGAAGAGGTACTGGGTGGATCTTGAAAGAACACCTATGTTTTGCTTGTTACTAGCCTTGGCTGTATCAAAGTTTATCAATGTCTGTCTGTTTTGAAGTGTAGTTCCTTTCTTTGCTAGCAAGTCACCTGTTTCATTTCACATATCCCTACATGTGAGGAAACTCACCGGAAAGTGCCTTGTTTGTTTGCTTGTTTGATGTGAGTTTCATGACAGATTTGGGATCCAAAAGGAAGACAACTGTTTCTGAAAGCCAATGATCTGACAGGAACACCCACTAAATCGACCTCTCTGTGATGAAACTTAGTGTGTGGCATAGTTTAAAGCTCAGGAGATGACATTTGAGACTACTTTTAACATTTCGCACCAATGTGAACCGTTCAAAATAAAGGTTTTGTGTGTTGGCACGCAATACAGTCTCCAACTACCTGCACAAGAGGTGTGCTGCAGGAGGAGAGGTGAGGGGAAGGCCAGCCGGTTCTAACAAACCAAGTCATGGGGCATGAAGGCAAACTTAAATACACTGTATAACAACAACAAAAAAAGACGCACCAGGAAGGAATTGTCCGATGGCTATAAAAATCCGTGGATGTGAGGAACAGACATAGAAAAACGAACGATCAAAAGTGCAGAACAACAATCGAATGATTTATTGCAGAGTTAGAGCGTTACAAAGTGAGGACGTCAATAAGGTGTTGGTCCACCCCTGGCTGGGATGCAAGCTGTCACTCGACGTGGCATGGACTGATAAAGTTCCCGGACGGTGTCCTGCGGAATTTCGTGCCAAATGGTCTCCAACTGTTGGGCTAAATCGGCGACATTACAGGATGTTCGCAATCGCCTTCCCATGACGTCCCAAATGTGTTCTATGGGAGAAAGATCAGGCGACCGAGCTGGCCAAGGAAGGATAGGGCAAGCTTGAAGACAGTCCTTAGCAACACGTGCCGTGTGCGGCCGGACATTATCCTGTTGGAAGGTAAGGCCTGGATGCCGCTGAAGGAACGGTAACACAACCGGCCGTAGAATGTCATCAACATACCACTGTGCTGTCAGTGTGCCAGGAATGACTACCAGAGGGGTCCGGCTATCAAAGAAGAAGGCACCCCAGACCATCACCCCCTGTTGTGGGGCTGTGTGGCGTGCTATAGTCAAGGCAGGATCCCCACGCTGGCCTGGATATCTCCAAAGACGTCTGCGGTTGTCGTCAGGGCACCGTTGGAAACGGGACTCATGACTAAAGACTATACGTCCCCAATCAGCGCAGTTCAACATTGCTCGAGCGCGGCACCACTGTAATCTGACTTGACGGTGAACAAGCGTAACGGGCAGCGCGAGCACAATTTCCTGACGCTCAGGCGTCTCTTGATGGTCATGGCGGACACGTGTGCGGGTCACAGGCTGGATCATTGATAATGACGACTCCGGTGCTGTGACAGCTGTTCTGACAATCGCTCTGTCTTCCCGTGCTGTTGTGGCTCTCGGTCGACCACTGCCGTCCTGACGCTGATGCCTGCCGTTGCTGACCTACGCTTGCCAGCATCGTCTGATCGCCGCAACACTTCGACTCAAATGTCCAGCAACAGCTCGATTCGACCAACCAGCTTCTTTCAATCCGATCACATGACCTCTTTCAAACTGACATCTACTAGTAATGAGCACGAATCCTTCGGCATGGCATTCTTACAGCAGACATTCAGATATCGCAGTCAAATGCAACAGCTACTTTGAGCATACGCTTCAGAATTGTGCCTTATAATACACCTAATGCATGTGCAGTTCGGACGTGCGGGAGCTCCCGGTATTCATTCATTGGACACGAAGCTTTAATCAGTTGCATGTTCGGTACGAATGTCTTTGCATACGTAATTTCCTTACAATCAGACAACGCCTTCGCGGTGCGTCGTATTTTTGTTATACAGGATGAGATGGAGGTACAAGAACAGTTAGACGTAATAAATGAAAATATTGAGCAATGGGGATTGAAGATAAATGTGGAGAAGAGTAAAACAGTGGTGATGAGTAGAGATAAGAAGGAAGGAAAAGGAGTAATCAAAGTAGGAGATAAGGAATTGGAAGTGGTGAAACACTTCAAATACTTGGGAAGTGAACTGACTGAAGATGGAAGACTAGATTTGGAAATTAGCAGAAGAATACAACTCGGGAGTGCTTTCTACCAACAGGTACGGGGACTAGTATGGAACAAGGATATACCAATTAAGGCTAAAGAAGTTATGTACAAAGCATATTATGTTCCTATAATGACATATGCAGCAGAAACTTGGACAATGACTAAGAGGGATGAGAGCAGAGTACAAGCAGCTGAGATGAGATTCCTGAGAAGTATGGTCCAGAAAACGAGGAAGGACCAAGTGAGAAATGAAGATATACGGAAAGAACTGGGAGTACAGAAACTAAATGACAAACTGGAGCAAAACAGATTGGGATGGTTTGGACATGTCAAACGAATGAATGAAGTAAGGCTACCAAGACGAGCACTGGAACGACGGATGACAGGGAAGAGAGGACGAGGAAGACCAAGAATGCGTTGGATGTACTCGGTGGAGAATAGTATTAGAAAACGGAACCTGGATTGGAACACTGTCGGGAGAGGAATGGTGGAACGACAGAACAAAGTGGAGAGGAACCATATTTGCCCCCACCCAGTGTCAACTGGAAAAGGGGAAATGATGATGATGCTTCAAATTATCAGAATAGTTCAACACACACTCAAATACATCGGGTTGATGAGCAAGTTGTCCCAAGCTCCTAAAATGAATTAACACCAACTACCGTATTTCCTCACATAACCGTCACACTTTTTTAGCCTAAAATTCGTGGAAAAAAGCCGGGTGCGACGATTATGCGAAGAATATATAAGTTCAAAGAATATACTGTATTATTATTTGCTGCACGGGCCAGTCATTCGCATAGCGTGAGTCTGGCGTGAGTCACAGCCACGGGCAGAGTTAGGCTTCTTTCTTCTAACAAGGTCACGACAGGTTAAAAGCTCGCGGAATGTGCTGACGAAGCTGGCAGTTCGCGTCGCGGTTCATAGTCAGCAGGAATAAAGACGCAATAACTTTCTCCTGATAAGATCACGCCAGATTAGGCCTATAAGCTCGTGGAATGTGCGCTGGCCGCTCGCGTCCCAGTCCATAGCCCGCAGGCATAAAGTCGAGATTACTTTCTGCTGACAAGATCACGCCAGATTAGGCCTATAAGCTCGCGGAATGTGCGCTAGCCGCTCACGTCACAGTTCACAGCCCGCAGGCATAAAGACGAGATTACTTTCTGCTGACAAGATCACACCAGATTTGGCCTATAAACTCGCGGAATGTGCGCTAGCCGTTCGCGTCGCAGTTCATAGCCCGCAGGCATAAAGAAGAGATTACTTTCTTTTGACAAGATCACGCCAGATTAGGCCTATAAGCTCGCGGAATCTGCTAAGTATTGAGGCTGGCCGCTCGCGTCACAGTTCATATCCCGCAGGCATACAGACGAGATTACTTTCTCTCAACGATATCACGCCAGAGGCCTATAAACTCGCGGAATGTGCGCTGGCCGCTCACGTCATAGTTCATAGCCCGCAGGCATAAATACGAGATTACTTTTTGCTGACAAGATCATGCCGGATTAGGCCTATAAGCTCGCGGAATGTGCGCTGGCCGCTCGCGTCACAGTTCATAGCCCGCAAGCATCAAGACTAGATATTTTTTCTTCTGACACAGTCGTGCCAGGTTATATAGTCGCGTCAGCACGCGCAACTGACTGGCGCACAAATACGAATATGCTATGCGACGATTATGCGATGAAATTTTATAAACCTATTTTAGTGTTTGAAAAGTGGGGTGCGACGATTATGCGAGGAAATACGGTACTACTACAGAATCACAAACAGAATCATGGTTGTAAACTGACTAACAATTTGACTTAGAGTGTAAATACTGCAATATGGCATCCGAGTTAGCACAGTACTTGGAAAATAAATATACGATCATGGAACTAAGGCCTTGAAGAATTGTAGATATTTCCCTATTTACTAAACCATTGCAATCTATGCAATGTTATTTTACTGTTCAATTAGAATCAGTAAAAATGTATCTCATACTTGAGCATCATCAGAGCGTGAGAGAACTATAGTTTAAAGTCGGTGAGCTGCAAAGTGAATACAAATTATGTAATAAACCTCAACATGTTGAGACACCACCTGAACAATGCCAGGTATAGAGTATTTTATATCGGCTGTTGTGCAACGTCCTCATTAGCATTTTCCTTGCATTTTCATCTACATTGCATAATCGTCACACCCTACTTTTCAAATACAAAAAATTAGTTTTTAAAGTTTCATGCCATAATCGTCACATAGCACATTCGTATTTGTATGCTGCGGTGAGCTTATAACCTGGCATGCCCTAGTCACAAGAAAGGGGTCTCGTCCCTGTACCTGTAGGCTATAACTCATGCTGCATGAGGGGCCGGCACACGGCACGCTAGAAAGCGATCCCGTTCAATACCAGTCCAGAGGAGTGAAACTTGTATGGACACATCGCTTCCGTGAGTTGGCCTCGGAATAACTAGCTACAATAAGCCGCCTTACGAAGCGCTGCTAGCCCCAGTTCACCCATGTGAAAACAGGCCCAACTGGTATTGGCGGTAACTTATGCAAGGGACACCCCGCTAGCATCAGCAACTTCTGTGGAAACATTGGAATAGAGACCCATGCACGGTATTACGCACGTGGTTTTCACAATGAGAAAATACAATTATTATATGGAGATCTTGTGAAACACATGGGATTATAAATTAAGAAAATAATGATACAGTATATTTAACAAATATTGTGGTTTTTCTTCTTTGAACTTTTCTTTGCATAATCATTTACTCTGCTTCTCTTCCGAGAAATTTAGGCTAAAAATATTCGACGATTATGCGAGGAAATATGGTACGCACGTGCATTTACATAATAATAAAGAACATGCAGTAATACTAAGCAAGCCACTTTACAAAAAGTCCTTCCTTTTAAAGGAAATTAGATAACTAGAAGGGTGTGCAAGAAAGTTCTACCTGAGAAATTGCTCCCACATCAGCTTCAGGTGGAGACTCCCGGCCAAACATGTCTGGCTCTTCTTCCAATGCATCCGCAGATCCTAGAAGAGAATTCTCTACTTTATGCTTCTTTTGCTTCCCTTGTGTATCACCTCTATCACTCTCAGGTTCAGAGTTCTCACTCATACTTGAAGAGGATAACTAAAACAATATTCAAGAAACTGAATTTCCATAGGGTCAAAATGAATACAGAGAAATATTCACCAGATATTCTGTATGGTTACTAACCCGAGGTCTTTTGGGAATGGCCCCAAAGACTCCTTGTTCTAGGTCCTCTTCACTTTCACTGGAATGTATAACATTTTGGTCTGGACTTTCTTCAGTATCACTCTGAATGTCTCCAACACCCACATGGTCATCCTCCAGAAACTCTTTAGAGCCAATCATGCAGGGAAGAGGCCTCATCATGTATGGATTCCGTGCTTCCAAGAAGACTCGTCCAGTGCTAGGAAACAAAGTAAACTAATAGACACGTCCATATAACGGCCAACAGCTAGATATGCACCTATGGATTTTAGAGTAAATCTTGTAATCCACACCCATACCCTAGAGCATATCTACAAGATATCTTATAAGCAGAGTCCATCAGTTAATAAACCAGAAGCATAATATAATAATAAAGGATAACAACTTGCATAACATTGAAAGGGTTCATGTTCCTATCACCGAACAGCGCTGTCATCATTGGGAGTGCTGGTAAATAATGTTTATAATGTAAGGACTCGTGCGAACATAAAGTCAGCTCTATTATATTTGTGATGCATATAACTTTCTGCAACACCTATCAAGCTAGCCCTTATTTGTCACTGCTACACATTCTCCGTCCTGACAAACCCCCTTAGCTACTCCAACACTGCAAGTGAAGAGAACAAACATAATGTAACGTGTTTTTCGAGGGTTTTTTATGCCACTGGCATAAGTCAGTAGGAAGCCATTCTATATTTATTTACGCAGCAAATTGTTCAGCCAAGAGAATTTTTCATGTTAATTTATTATTATTATTATTATTATTAATTTATTATAATTATTATTAAGATATTTTCGGAGCATTTTATAAAAATTATAAGCATACAGATAGGTTTTCTATGTCTTAGAAAACGCTATCAAGCAAATTATTACGAACGACAATATCATAGAAAGTTATGTGATTACGGAATTTAACGGAGTTTCGTCAGTTAGGGTATATCGAGAGACGTGACTCACTGGGAATTCATGTACACGCTTAATCTTGTCGAGAAGTATTACGCAAGCGGGGTTGCAGCGTCAAGAAAAGGCGGATAGTTGGAACGGAACCCTCCCGCCGAGTGTAATGAGCCAGAGGAGGGGAGTATAGCGCGTGGGGTGCAGCCAATCAGTGGAGACCACGTAAGCTAGAAGTCGGCTGAAGAGTGGGGGAGCCGACAGGTGCATATATCGTTCGACGCGCTGTGGAACGAGGACTATCTGTGTAGAACTTGCCGAGTACGGTTGCACGCGGGAGTCGCTCCGATGTTCCGTGGATTGGAGGACTAACTTTTGTAAAACTTAACCAGTATGGTTGTACGAGTGTTTGGGTCCGATGTACGGACCATAGAATTATCTAATCTACCAGAATATCATCATATATCGACGGAGATGGAGACGTCCAGGAGACTGTGGGAAGCTCACAGCATCATCCAGTACGAGGGAAAGGCTTCGGCCATTTCCAGTGGTAAGCGCGAATGACGCAGAAATACCCAATCTCTCGTTTTTCTGTGTTTTATATTTCATATTTCAGTAACTTCATAGCTTGGGAATAAGAGTAAAATCAATAATTTATCAGACTCCGTTTTCACGTAATTTTCTATCGGTAATATTCAAATCACAACGCTCCAATTTAAATTTTATACTTATTATTAATATTAATTTTGCAATACTTGTTTTATATAATAAATTCATTTCTTTTACAATGCAATCTTTGCTTTCAGTAGGTAGCATTAGATATAGACCAATTCCTTCTCCTGATACAATTGTTTGTTGGGTTAATGATCAAATCATACCACGATCTGAGTGAATAGAGTCTTGAAGGTGTTCTGCCAGAGCTAGAAGTTGTTAAATACAAATTTAGATTTCAACATTGCGTTGAGTCTTGGCGCCCATTAAAACAACATAGCTTAGGCAAAGGTAAACAGTTACATTTATCTCCCAACGTGTGGGCTAGCGAAACTGTTACATTTGTCGCTACCAACATGGGGCATTAATTAACATTACACTTGTACGCTCAACGTGGAGCAAAGTGAAAACGTTACAATTATCACCCAACAGTTAGGGGCAGTCAAACTGTTACAATTGTCATCCCAACGTGGAGAAACTGCTACAATAACAAGTTGAGTCGTCACACTTTCGTAATCTAATCATTATCCCAGAAGGTTTCACGAACTGAACATCCGAAAGCAGTACTCAATTTAGAGACAATTTCAGTTGAAATGTATGTTACCTAGCTGAGCTTTCATCTTCCTCACTATCACTAGCAGAAACATCGACAGCATCAAAATGGGAGTCAAGGAGAGCCATGCCCTTCGCCAAAGCCTCCTTTATTTTGGCCACCACCTCTGCCTCCTGCTGAGCCTTTGGGTTACTCTGCAACATAATAAGGTGAAATCAATTATATACTGTTCCTCACTATCTATTCACACTATCCCTGTCTTAACAAATTTATTAATTATTATGAGAGGAAACAAATTGAAATCACTCTCAATATAAAAGTTACTCTGAATATGCTTGGGAACCAAATAGCCTACACCCTCAAAGTAATTTAATTTCTTGCTGCCCAGTGGCTCATGGTACTCGCCTACACAACCTATATGGGGCAAGGTTGAGGGTCTATGATCATTTCAAAATTCCCACCGAGATGTTCAAACTTCAACAATAACACTATAGCCCAGACACTTTGCTATCTATATGCACTACTTGTTAATTAATACTGTGATTACGATAGCTGAAGGTGCTTCAATAGATTTTATTTTTTGTTTAGTTCATTTAAAATGCAAATGGTGATGTTTTGTGTTTACATTCGCATCCAAAAATCTTTAAGTGGTAGTAACCTGTACTTGAATGCAAGAATTATCTAATTATATTACAATACAACACACAATAAAATGAGGAGGCTGCCAATGCCTTCTTGATTTAAAGTAATATAATACTTTGTTATTTAGTTTGTAAGAAGAAAGTTGTTCAAAGATTAACTTGGTTTTCCTCTCCTCTGCTGCTTTTTGACTACAGTAATTGCTTACAAATCACCCATTCAGCTACTGTATCTATATTCATTTTGGCAGTTAATTTATTTAATTATTAAACAGGTAAAAACTAATACATAACAAATGTGAACGTGATAGTTCTTGACCATTAAAAGCCAAAAGCTGTTTGAAGAACAGGTATTTCTAATAAGAAAGAAGTGATCATTCAAGCATGGTACTTCAAAGTCTTATATTTGCCAAGTGGCAGTATTTGCCCCTTTTTGACTTTTAGCCATAGCTATGCCATGTTAGTGAGCAGAATATTGGATACATCAGACCATATTATTTACTGTCAGTTCTGTCGCTGTCTTAGAGCAAAAATAAAAATAATGAATGTGTCACACCAGATAAGATCAGATATTACATACTGTACATTCTGTGATAAAAAGTATTCAGCAGAGTTGGCAAAATAGCAGTAGTTTTTTTTTAAACATTAAAACAGTTTTGTTTTTGTTTTAAACAGTTTTTTTAAATTCTGAACATGTTTTTAACAGTGTAATAAAATGCTGTACTTTTAATACTTAAATATAAATATTTTAGAGATCATCTTGACCAGAGTTGTATGGTAAGTGAAAAACCAATGTTTACAACTGAAACTCAGCCAGCAGGGAAATTTAGTTACCAGCTGGGATTTTTGGCTGCCATGTTCGAAGTTTTGTCACTGACAATGCTGCCAATATGGGGAAAATGAGGGATGAATTGGCAAAAAAAGATATCAAAGGAGTGATAACTTATGTTTGTTCAGCTCACCTGCTTAATCTGTTAGCACATGACTTGGAGGTGGTTGGTATTACAGAACATGTTCAACAAATTATTAAATACCGGTACTTCTGGAACACTCACTTTGCAGCAGCCAAGTACAAACAGGCTGGCGGAACAGCTCTTGCTCTTCCTACGGATGTACGCTGGAATTCTTTAGCTGACTCTATAGTGTCCTATTTGGGTAACTGGCATATTATTGTCAAAGTCTGCACTAAAAATCGAAGTGCCATTGAACCAATTATAAGTGAAAAGGTAAATGATATCAATATGAAACAAAATGCTCAAGACTATCTCAAAAAACTTCAAGACTGCATCAGTCTCATTAGATAAGATGCAGTGTGATGACTGTACCATTGGGGAAGCAGTAGAGGTTTGTCTTGACCTGCTCAATTTTTTCAAAAATGAAAACAATCCCAATGACTTAGAGAAATTCATGAAACGATTTAACACACTGTAACTGATACCCATCTCCTTGCCAATCTCATGAATTCACGCTATCAAGGACAGAGACTGAGTGAAGAACAGTATCATTCTGCTATGGAGTACTGGTAAGTTGAAGCTTACCACCCAGATGCAATGCCTGACCTAACTAAGTACAAAGCAAAATGTTCACCCTTCAACGAATACCTGTTCGTTCCTGCAATACTAAAAGAAATTAAAGCCCAGACATGGTGGGTGGCACTGCAGAATAACATTCATCACACAACTTCAGGCCTAGCACATCAGCTGCATAGTGCAGTTGCTTCATCAGCTGGGATAGAACTTCTTTTCTCCACTTTTGGGTTTGTGCATAGCAAAGTCAGGAATAGGTTAGGGACTGAGAAGGCTGCCAAACTAGTTTGTGCTTTTCGTGAACTCAACAAGAAACCTGTTGAATAAAGACAAAGGGGCAGTGACATTTGGATTTATAATATTTTAAATACATCCCTATACTTTCTGATGGATGTTTGCTTGCAAAAGTTTTTAACAAATACATCAAAACCATTACAAAATCAATCTATAAACTTTATATTATTACGTAAAACCTTCAGTAGAAGGCAGAGAAGACCACTGTACTCGACTGTATTGCAAAGTGATTAATGAAAAATATGAAAATAAAAATAAAAAATTCTTCTAAAGAAACATATTTTAGACGGTTGTTTGAAGCATTGAGTTTAAACGTAATTTTAAACAGTGTGCATTGTTTTAAACAGTTTTAAACACACTGTTTAAAACATGTTTTAAACATGCCAACCCTAGTATTCAGTAAGAAGAGTGAGAACTGAACACTATTTTAGCCTACAACTATTGGTAGTTTTGCCATTTGTAAGTCTGGTGGATCACTGGAATGTTTCAGATCATTACTTAGTGCCATCTTTATTTTTCTGTTATATTATTTTTAATAGCAGAAATTAGTATGCGTTTGCTTTCTTAAGTATCCGGCATGTAACCCACATGATATTTTTGATTTCCAACTGACATATACTGTAAGCTAACGTACTCTAGTGATTAAAGAAGATCACTGCTTTGAGTCCTCCTCTAGCCCAGAATCCATAACATATACATACAGTACATAAAATTTAGTACTACAGAATTAGTATGCACTTAGTAAGAAGAGAAGATGGTATTAGCTAATTCAATTTAAGAGCTTGGGACTTCTAGATCATCAGTCCCAAAGACATGGGTGTGTGCTGAATTTGTCTTTTAACCTGTGTTTCTGTAGTGACTGTAGTAGTGGTAGGAGCCATGGGACTTGAAATCGGGTATCATCCCGGCATTTGCCTAGAGGAAGTGAATTTGAACCTTCAATCCCCAATTGCCCAGCACCCTTTTGCAGTTGTGAAAAGAATTGCTATGCTGAGGGGTGAGAAGAGTTTTTGAGCTGCACTACTAATTTGTATTACTGAACCTTCATGGTTAAACTCCCACTACTTTTCCTTCACATAGTTAAAAATTAAAATACATTTTAAAAACCAGTCTATTGTGTGCTGATACCTTTCCTTGACAATAGTAAGTACTCTCGGTACCACTGTATGCTTCTGAAATTTTACTTTCTTTATGCCCGTCCATTTAAATTGTAGCTTTGTTTAGTCTTATTATTTTGTTCATGAGAATAATACCACCACCTGTAGGGTTGCACTCGCTCAGTGAGAACAAGAAACTACCAGAACTCATAGAATCATGTTGGCAAAATTGTTATGTCTGGGTTACATAAAATTGTTATGTCTGGGTTACTTATTAATCGAATATTATATTTTATAAATTTGCCAAATTTAGATCTGTTGGCTTGCATACTTTCTGATCTACTGAGACTAGGGTTCAAAATTATAGGTCTAGAGGGTATTTATCAACAGTTGGCAGCACTGGCGACTCTGAATATATTCTTAGTTTCATCTCTTAAGGTACACAAGACACATACAAAATTTGGTATAGATGGTATGGACGTTACATGCAGTTAAAACTTTGAATTTATCAGTATGCATGAAATCATGTTGGCAACTCTGCTGTGCATGGGTTGCTCAAAATTAATCATAAATATAATGGTCCATATATGTGCCAATTTTTGAAGAAATCCATTCGTTAGTATGGAAGTTACATGCAGTTAAACATTTACTTATCAGCACGCATAGAATCATGTTGACAGAACTGTTGTACTGGTATATCAAGTTACTCAAAACGAATTTGCAATTATTTGTACCGGTACTATACGTGTGCAAAGTTTAGAACTTTTGGCCTGTACTTGCTTATATCTATATTGAGACTAGGATAAAAAAATTATAGAGAGCATTTATCAACAGTTGGAAGCTGGGACCAAGACATGTCTACTTGCCAGAGTCATCACGACTTCAGTGGTTAGAACACGAGATGAGAATGGAACCTACAAGGTCAGCCAGAATACAGCTAGAAAGAGAGGTGGTTGGTAAACGAAGGGTGGGAAGACCAAGAACTCGTTGGATGATGTCATGAAGAACAAGACGTATATGGACAGAGGAGAGTGGAAGAGGCTTGTCAATAGTGCCCGGGAAACTGGAACTGTAAATGGATGATGATGGTAACCGTGGTAACTTAAGAATAAGCATAGTCATATCTGATACACTAGACAAACCACATATGAAATTTGGTTGAAATCCAATTGATAGTATGGAAGTTACATGCATTTAAAGATTGAACCTATCAGCACTCATAATATGTTGGCAACAGTCAAGCATGGATTCGGAAAACTAATTAGGAACATTATTATCTATGTGTGTGTCAATTTTGGAATAGCTTGCATGCATACTTCCTGAAATATCTAACATACACCTCAATCTTCAATTGTGATTTTTCAGCAGTTTGTAGCATTGAAAACATTTTCATATATGGTCATGAGATGTAGCGATTTGAAGCCATTCTTTTTTCAGTGTTTCCTATACAAATTGACTTTTTGTAGCTTTTCAGTCGGTCAACACGATTGTGTCCAATGAATGGGCAGGGTGCAATATACCAATATATAAATACACTCCTGGAAAAAAATACATGTATTAGTTAATATTCACAATTAAATGGGTCAATTTAGGATTATGGGTTTCGACCCTCAGGTGGCCATCATCACATCCTGATCACCGAGTTCAAATTTTAAAAAATTGTCAATATTGTTTTGTCTAAATTCATGATTTTTATTCTCAGAGATTTGAAATTTTTGGCTTCGCAGTTTGCCTGACTAGCGTTAGAAATGTAGCAATTTGAAACCATTCTTTTTTTCAGTGTTTCCTATACCAATTGACTTGTTTCTTTGTTTAGCGGCTTCGGTGGCATAGTCTGTAGTATGCTGAGCTTCTATGCCCAAGGTCGCGGGTTCAAATCCGGCCGAAGTCGTCTGATTTTTTAATAGTGTTAAAAATCCCTCAGTATGCCTTCCTTCGGAGGGGAAGTAAAGCTGGCACACAGTGGGCCAGAATCATTAAAACGTGGCCAAAAAGGAAAAAACAAAGTTTCTAGATGGGAAATTTGGACTATCAGGTTGGCTAGAGTAATGTTGGGACTACTGAATACCAGTTGTGCGGACGAGTAGGTGTTCATTTCGTCCGTTATATTTCAGGTCAATCGCGGCAATTCATTGTTAGCGGTGCAAGCGATACTTGCAAAATGTCATTATTGAGGCATGTTGAAAAATGACAATAAAATTAATTAATTATGAGCTACATTTGTAAAATTTAATTTATAATCGAT